>VWPV01008595.1:62306-83873 GCA_013389885.1 Geococcyx californianus | reverse complement strand
AGAAAGGGAGGGAGAGGGAGAGAAAGAGATGGATGGATGCAGTACAGTGACTTTTGGGTGCTGCTGATGATGCTTCCTGTGTCTGCAGCTCAGTAGTGCAGGAAATGTGTTCATCACGCGCCATCTGAGAAGCACTCACATTTCTGATTACCTACTCACATTTTTCTGCAGTCGCACACTGATGCACTGAGCCAGGGCACTGCTTCTTACGTGCTATTGAGCAAAAAGAGATGTGAGAACAGGGCCTGAGGTAGTGGGATGTGAAGAAGAGTTTCCTGAGTGTTTTCGCTGCAAACACGACAACGTGGTGTGTAAGCACAATGCAAGTTTAGCTTTTGACACTTGCAGGCTTCAGGTTCACTCAAATCTTAATGGAGAAAAATCAAGTGGTTTTTCTCTCTTATTGTTCTAACAGACAGTAAAGTTTTGTGTCCTTCACTTCTAAAATTAATTGAACACAGGCAGCAAGCTAAAAGTCTTGATTTCCATTTTGAAAATATTTTTAGATGCATTTAAACAGGAAAAATATTAGTGAAGCATTAAGTGGAATCATGCTGATAAAGAATTTTCTGTAGAATTACAGTTTCAAGCATCTGTTTTATACTCAACGTTATGAATTACTACAGCAGTACAGGCTCAGACACAGCTTTCTCTTTGACCAAAGAAGTCCTCACAGGTATGGGTTCATCCAGAGATGAATCCATTCCAGACACAAGAAGGGTCTGTCCTGACACTCAGGAAAACAAATATATCTATCTTGGCGAAGCAGGGATCGCACAACAGAGTTTAGATTCAAAAAAAGCACAAACCCCAAGGGGTTGGACTAGAAACCTCCTCAGTTCCTTTCCTACCTTGATTTAACCTGATAACCTACCTGTAACTAGTGACTAAAAGCCACCGTGCAGAAGTCTAACTCGGAAGAGTCCTGCTTAGGGAGCAACGGTAATTTTAGAAATGATTACAGATTTCCATCCTGACTTTTTGAATGACAACTGCGCACCAAAAGTGCATCATTCAGATTACAATTTCCTGCATCTCCCTCTGAAAATACTTGTCTAGAGGAAAGGTGATGTAGCAGAAAATTACTTCAAGAAATGGGAAAACTGATTATGGCTACACCGTCTCAATTTAAATACAGAAAGATTTGAAAGCTAGATGGGTTTTGTGATGTTCTCTTAGAATCAGCTCTGCTTGTGCTGAACCAGGGAAGAAAGAGTTTAGTTCTGTTTCCTGTCGTTTACTTTGAATAATCAGGTATTAGGATGTGTTCAACAGAAAGGCTTGAATTTCCTCCTACTGTTTTGGGTGGGAACCAGGCACTTTACAAGCTGTCCCACGGGCACAGGTGCCATCCCTCCTATTAGTCTACCGCCATGCCCTTCCACACGACTGGCACCTGACGTGTCTTGGTAGTGCAGCCAAATCTTTCATTTTTCTAAAGCTCAGGAAGGTTGTCTCCTGCCAATTGCGCTGCCTCCCTCAATCTATTTGGCCACTAAGGTGACTGATCACACAACGAGCCAAAAGCTGTCGCTGTGCCTTACGGAGTCTGCACACTCACCCCTACGGAGCTGGGTGTGTCCAAGCGGACACTGGTGACGAGTGGTGCTCCACAGGGATCGGAGTTGGGACCAGTGGTGTTGCAGATGTGGGCAGTGGGACTGAGGGCACCTTCGGCAAGTTTGCCGATGACACCAAGCTGTGGGGTGCAGTCAACACCACAGCGAAAGGGGTTCCATCCAGAGGCACCTTAACAGGCTTGAGAGGTGGGTATGTGCTCATCTCATTGTGTTCAAAAAGGTGTGAAGAGCCTGCACCTGGGTCTGGGCAATCCCAAGCACAACTACAGGCTGGCAGAGAATGGATTTACAGGAGCCCTGAGGAAAAGGACTTGGGGTTGTTGGTGGATGAGAAGCTCAGCATGAACACTTGCGGCCCAGAATCTTGGGTTGTATCAAAAGAAACGTAACCAGCGGGGCAAGGGAGGGGATTCTGCCCCTCTTCTCTGCTCTGGTGAGACCTCACCTGGAGCCTTGCATTCAGTCCTGGAATCTCCAGCACAGGAAGGACACGGAGCTGTTGGAGAGTCCAAAGGAGGCTACAGAAATGCTCAAAGGGCTGGAGCACCTCCTGTGAGTGCAGGCTGAGAGAGCTGGGCTTGTTCAGCCTGGAGAAGAGGGGGCTCCAGGGACACCTGATTGAAGCTTGTCAGTACTTAAAGGGGGCTGATGAGAAAGATGAGGAGAGACTTTTTAGTAGGGCCTGTTGTAACAGGACAAAGGGTAATGGTTTTAGACTAAAAGAAGGTAAATTCAGACTAGACACAAGGAAGAAATTCTTTTACAATGAAGAAGGTGAAACACTGGAAGAGGTTACCCGGAGGTGGTAGATGGCCCATCCATGGGAACATGCAAGCTTGGGCTGGATTGGGATCTGAACAAGCTGACTGAGTTGAAGATGTCCCTACTCACTGCAAGGGGGTTGGACTGGATGGCCTGTGATTCTATGAAATGTCTTTACTAGAACGACTGCTTCTTGTGAACTGCTGGCACCTTTGTGCGTTTGGGGAAACCCAGCTACCAGTGGTTAACGTTATTCCAGGGAAGAATGTGGGTGAAGGCATTTTTAAAACGCAAATCTACTATGTTTCTTTGAAAACTGAACTTCTTAGTTATAACAAGTTGTTTGTAACAAACAAGTTTATTTCTTTGTTTGGTTCATGTTTGACAAGACAAATATTCCTGCATGTGTTCCCCGATGCGCCTGTGCTCGGCACCTGTTTCCAGGTGCATCATTCAGGATGTCAGTCTGAATACTTAGCAAAGTCTTGGGTGCACGAGCTTGATTAAGAACAGCCTAGTCCTTCACATGCCTTTTCCTTTCAGATTCAGAAGCAGAGTTTATGTAGGTGCCCATGCTTTTACTGAAATGTGTATCTGCCCCTTCGGGTCCCGAAGTATCTGTCTCATCTCTAAAGGATGTGGGAAACAACTCAACTCACATCGAAATAACAGGACATGGAAAGATGGGTCCTTGTCATTCAAAACCACTGTATACTTTCTCTCTAATTATCTATCTGCAAGTCTACAGCTCTTGCCTGATGTGAGTGCTGGATATCATTTTTGTTCAAAAGAGGAGCTGCTACACCCTCAGAATGGATTTTCCTAATACGTGTCGTTATTAAAAGACAAAGTAACTACTATGTCCCAGTGGTGAAAACGAATTATTTCAGCCTTGTCTCTGTGACTTCCACAGGTGATTGAAGCTGCTGTTTCTGCAATGTGGGCTCCACACTGGCAGGACTGGAATTCCCCATCGCCATCGCCGTACTGTAAACCAGGTGAGTTTTAATATGCGACAATTTCCCTTAAAGTCTGAAATGAATTTGAAGACGAACAGGAGAAAATTCAGTGAGCAAACCAAGAAAACCAAATCTGGAGGGAAGGTTTCATATGACCAGCAGGAAATGAAACCTGCTGAGTTTCATGACAATAATAATTTTGCTATCAACTGCTGAGCTTTTTTGTGCTGCTCTGAGTTACTCTGAAAGCAGTCTTCAAAGCTTGATATATGATGTTCTAACCTCAGCCTGGAAACCACAGGATAACGAGTGCCTTATAAAGATAGCTCTTCTATTGATTGGCTCTGCCTGGGGAATGGAAAAGCAAGCAAAAAAAGGACTTTTTGAACTCTTTTCTCTCCAGTGTAAGATATTTGTAAAAACATGTGGGTATGTAAGTGTATATATAACTGTACATTTAAAGGGAAATTAGAGGTAATGTAACAGTAGAGTGGCTTTCTCTTCTGTATGTGATATATAATACAGAATGTTTGCGGCAGATCTGATGAAAACATAGCTGTTAGTAAATATTGGTAGATCTTTACATGTGTTTTTTTATTAGTGTTTCTTAGAAGCAGCTTTGCAACTTACGAGTCCACTCAAACAGAGTTTATTCTTGGTTTTCACTTAAACCTTGGCTGCAGTCTTTAACATTTAAGCGATGCATTGGAATGTGCTGTGTTCAGTGACACAAAAGCAGTGTTAGAGCTACAACTAGAAAGTAAGTGTAATGTAATAGATTAATATTCTACATGTCTAATTTTTAGAATTGTTTAGGACCTGGCTATACCCTTCAGTTTTACCATAACCTCAGTAAATATAGGAATTTCCACAGTAAATGAAGGAAATGCAGTGATATTTCTCAGATGTGGCTTTCTCATTTTTTCATGTTTGTTAATGCCCTTAAAGTACAAACAGTTGCTATATTTGTTTTTATGAGAACTGCAGAATAGTCCCTCATCTATTTACTTTTAATGAAAAAATCAAGTCAGATAATAATGCAGTTTGAATTCAAGTCAGTGGAGGGAGAGCGATGCTGAAAATCTGCCCCTTAATTGTAGTGGTAAAAGAGACTTCCCTAGCTTGGAAGCTTTGGGTTTCTTAATTGTCAATTCCTTCCTCTCATTACTGTTTTTCAGAAGGAGGAAATTTAGGAATATATTTACAGGGGTGGTCTTTGTTCTGTTAAAAGACCAAAGGATGTGGAGCAAAGGCCTCCTGGACCTTTTAACCTAAAGATTGAGACCTAAGCACCAAAATAAATAAAGGTGACAAGTCAGCAAATAAGAAAGCTAATTCTGAGCTGAATGGTAAACAAGTCTTCACCTGCACCAGAAGAGCATAGATAAATAGTGGATGATTATTGATAAAATTTCTCCTACCAGTGGAAAATGGCAGGATTTTTCCCAGTTTATGGTTGTCTTCCTCTAGTGGTTTGTCATGTGGTGCCAGTTGTTTTTCAGATGATTATTGATTGTGAAAAATCTTTTTCATGGCTTATTTCCCATGGGAGAATTTTTTCTGTCGTAATGGGTTTGCTTTGTTAAATTTGGCTTCGCATCCCAAGTGCGGCAGGTTCCCCCCCACATAAACAAATATTGAAAATGACAAAATAAAGATGTCTGGGGTAAAGACGTGTAACCTGACATTGTGCTTCACGTGGTCACTGTAATTTCGGTGGCAGAGGATGGTATAAGCAGAATAAAGTAAAAAGAAAGCTCCTGTGAACCTTGACTATTTGGTACATCCTTCCCATAGCCTCATGTTTCATGCAAATCAACCTCTAAAGTCAGGTCCATAATAAGAGAGAGACCTAACAACGTTTATTTGCGTCATTTGAAGAAGGCTGTTTGCATATTGTTCTCTTTTTTTTTTTTTTTTTTTTTTTTTTTAACTTGCTTTTGTCTCCTGTTGTAGCAAGATCTGTTTTTTACAAGCCAACCCCTCTCTTTTTGATTCCTCTTACGTTCATTGAATAACCAGCAGCACTTTCACTTGTCAGCTGGGTCAGTCTCACTGTGTGTTGCTATGGAACGTTCCAAATATTAGGGAGCTGCTGTATACCAGAGCCCAAGGCTCCACGTGGCTTCCAGTCACAGAGCAAAACAACTGGAAAAATATAACCTTGGAACCCAAGAGACTATTACAGATCTCAAAACACTGCGACACGTGGAATATAGAGTTTACAAAGCTTCTGGTTATGTTATTGAATGAGAATGCTCATCTATCGCTTGTCAGGCTCAGTTCAAGACCAGACAACGTTTCAGATTATTCTTGCAAATGTAATTTCTGTGAATTTTACTTCCTCGCGTTCTCTGGCTCATACACACACTTATTTTCTGTTTGCTTGACTTAATACCTTGTATTCTTAAAGAACTAAGACAACCACTTGTCTTGTCCAAAGACAGACAACCACAAGACTTGATTGGATGCTGCTGGATTTAGTCTAGATACCCCAGTGTGTAACATCCTGTAGATCAGCATCCTGTCAGTTGCTCTGCGAAAGGTCAGGGGGAGGTTTAGGCTGGACATTGGGAAGAATTTCTTTACTGAAAGGGTGGTCAGGGATTGGCACAGCTGCTCAGGGAGGGGGTGGAGTCCCCATCCCTGGAGGGGTTTAAAAAACGGGTGGATGAGTTCCTTAGGGACAGGGATTGGTGGGGAGACAGGTATGGTTGGACTCGGTGATCTCAGAGGTCTCTTCCAACCTCCTGATCCTGTGATTCTAAGTCTCTCTTGTCTCTTTCTTTTTTAAAATTCCTTTTACAATGCAGATGTGTGTTGCCAGCACACCCCCCCCCTTCCCGGGTGTGCATTTCCTTATTGCTGCACACCTCCTGTTGGAGCTGTGGCCACCCCAGCTTTCCATACGTGCCTGCTCCTCCTTACACCTCCACGTGCCCGTGAGGAAATAGCCAGGATCACACACAGATACCCAGGCCTTGGTTCCCACAGTAGGGCGTGCGCTGCTTGTGATGCCAACAGGAAGGATGTTCTTCCTGGCCTTGGCAGGGGTCATGGAGTCTGCCAACATTGACCAAGTTTTGAATGCTGTTCACACTCAAAAGGTCTCTTTCCTCTCTCCCGGAGAGAAATTTTCATGCTTTTTTTCGGGATACTATTCCTTTGTGTGAAAACAGGATCGATTTTGAGCAAATATCATGGAAACATTCTTATTTTAACCTACGGTCTGTGCCATTTGCCATGCAGACCCCTCCACAAGGAACACACAAAAAATACCATATTTGCCCTGGAGTAGAATGGGGGAGTATTTGGAAGCAATTTTGCAGAGAGAAGGCAGAAGGGTGCCCTCTGAGACCCGCTATGTGAATAAGTTTCTGCCATCGCAGAGGATAAATTCACTAAGTTCTTGTAGACAGTGAAGAATTTCAGAAGCCAATGTGAGTGCAGAGACCAGATGCTCCTCGCTACGCTGATAAAACTGTGGGGTTTTAGCACAAAGGGTGGTCATAAGGAAGTTGCAAACATTTGTGAGAGAAGAGGTGAATTTACTCACTTTGGGTGCCTCTACTGTTGTAAAACCTGGGGCACGGGCTGGGATCCAGCACCGTTGGACCTAGCGGTAGCTCCTGCTGGTATCGGTCCAGCTCCGTGTGCATCTGAAGTGAATCGATAGGTTTTATGAAGCTGCCAAAGACGCTTGGCCTGGGGTTGACTGGCTTTGGCTGAGGGGTTTGCTCAGAGCACGAATAGCAGGTTTTGGCAGCCGCAGACAGACTGGCCCTGCCTCATAGTTAACAACAGGTTAGTTTACCTTTCTTTGGAGCAACACCTGGCAAATTGTGTTCTGTATTTTTGCTTTATCGCCCCTTACGTATTTAAAACCAGGAAAGAGGGTTTATTCTTCCTTCCTTCCTTTTCTACGGCTTTCGATGTACATAACTCCACTACATTTACTGCTTTCCTTATTTACTATCTCTGCTGTTTCACTGAAACCCCATACTCTTACAACATCCCATCATTGAAATAGGATCTCAGACGGGTCCTGAATGTCTTGTGCCTACACAGCTTTTTTTTCTTCTATTCTCACCATGAGATTACAAATATCGAGTGAAATGAGTAACATGAGCCCTGACTGATTAGTCAATCTTTTAGAACGGAAGCAGAAGACTTCCACCCAGCGCCGCGCTGCACAGGAGACTGAACACGAAAAAGGAAATTGGGGACAAGTAGTCTGAAAAACTACGTTCAAGATATATGTCCCACATAACCACATGATCTTGCCAGACAGACACAAGTCTGTTCTTACGCAGTCTCCTCATATGAACAAATCAACATATTTACTAAACTTTTATTAAAACTTTCAGTACCATTTTTTTTTCAATTCTTTTAAATGTGATTTTCTAAATAGAATATTCTTCTGTTTACTTATAATGTGCTCGGCTGCAGTTCATGCTAGATATTTAAGCAACTCGTCTAGGTATTTTCAGGATGTGTAATTCAATTTTTAAGGAAAATACTGCTCTCTAACTGGCTTTAACAAATATTACTGCAGTTAATCCTGAGGAAAAAAATGCTCTAACATGTGTTAAACCTGGCCAAATGAATTTTAAACTCAGCTGTTCTAGCATTTGGATTTAAGGCTCAAAAAGATTTTAAACCTGACATTGAAATAAACATTTTCAATGTCTTTAAGTGCATTTCTATAAAATGCACCTGTTATGTTTTTATTATTATATGACCAAGCTTAATCATGATTCATGAACACAAAAGGTAGGATATAAGAAAAAGCATAACTGATCAATTTCTACTTTAAACTTTTATATTTCAATTTGAAATTGTATATATGAGACATTTGTGTCATGAGATGTAAATTTAGAACATGGGGAGGGTAAGAGTGTTTAGGGGTTTTGGTTTGGCTTGGCTTTTTACCAGATTAAAATTTGCAATGTTTCATGAAGTCCTCCTAACACCACTTCAATGTGGGGAAAATGTTTTGTTTAATTAAATATTTTGATAAAAACAATTGATGAAAAAGTAGAAAAAAATTTGAAGACAAAAGATAGAGGGGATTAAGCCCTTAAGGCAAAATGTTGGCCTGACAAGTAAAATAGGGCGATGGTCATTGCATTTTTAATCTAAGATTGAGCATTGAGATGGGTCCTCTGTGTTTTTACCATCAGTCTCCTACAGTTCCGGCTGTATTTGAGCACTTGTGTCTCTTCAGAAACCTTCCCCCCCCCCCAGTATCTAAAGACACAACAGAACCCAGAAGCAGAAAAGCAGATAAATCTCGGTGTATCTATAAAGCCTTGCTGTCCCCTGCTGGCAGCTAAAGTAAACTTTAATTTTTTGAAACGGAATCCTTTAGGTTGGAAAAAACCTCTAAGATCGAGTCTAGGTGTAAAACACCTTTCACAGAGTCTTGTCTGAGCCCGCTTTCCTGCAAACTACTTTGTGTTTCTTTTTGTTCTTTTTGTCCTTTTAAACCTTGGCAAAGCGTTGGTCCGTTTGTTTTATTTTTGTGCCTTGAGTGGTTTGGGTCATTGAGGCAGAGCCCTCGAAGCTGGTGCTTCTGCCAGTGCTGTGTGGAACCAGGTGATCAGGACTGAGGCCAAGTTCTGTTCCTAGATGATCTTATTCCTCATGAAGAGTGAGACTAATGAATCGTCAAACTGGTTTCACGAGGAAATGAAACCTAGTTGTCACGTTGTCTTCTATCTGCCTGGCCATGTTGCGGAGTACTTCATTCAGCTTTCCGCCGGTTGTAACTGAACTTGAGGAAGGGGTGCATGTATGGTTCTTCTGGCTTTCCGAGAGCTGATGGGGTAGAGGAGGCTGGGTTTGATGCACTGCTGCCAAACGATACACAACCTCTCCAAACTGCGTGCTGTTCCTGCTGTTCCTCACCTTCCCAGAGGTCTACAGGCGGCTGGAGAGTCATGAAACGTAAGGGTTGTGGGTGTCCGAAATTGAGGCTTATGTAAGGGTGAGGTGGTGGGTGACAGCATGGCGAGACTGTGTGACACTGAGTGTAGAGAGCATTTGTTTCCACATGGAAAGCAGGTTTCAGTGGTTCCAGAGTTCTCACCACAACTTCTTCAAAAGATGCAGTCATAAATGCCGTAGCTAGGTTTTTGGCTTCTCAGTCTAAGAAAGAGGTAGGTTTGAGCAGAAAAGGGGACTGTGTACCAGACTTGGTCAGGATGGCAAGGAGGAGGATGCAGCAGGCTGACCCAGGCATTAACAGGTGGGCGTGTTGGTAGATACTTTCCTTGCAAGTCACCACCTTCCTTCTGGTTTCTTGTGAGAGCCTTTAAAATCTGCAGTTGGGTAAATATAGCATCTATAGATCTACAGAGAGACAAAGAGCCTCAAATGTGGGCCAGAGTGCTCCATCCTCCTCCCACGAGCCAGACAAACCAGAAAAAGCACAGGAGGCCACAAAGTTCACCCTGGCGCTGAGTGACATTTAGCCTTTTGTGGGCTGGCAGACAGGGGATCGCATCACCAGGACCTCAGAAACCAAAAGGCAAGAGAGGGGAATGGGAAGTGAGGACAAAAGATCTGGCTTTAAAAAAAAAAAAAAAAAAAAAAGTCAGTAAAACCTTCCTACAGAACCGAAACTGCTGCTTTGGCAGAAGAACCCATGCCAGTCAGACAGACACACAGCCCTTAGTCACAAGATAAGCAGCATCCAGAGTGTAGATTTAAGATACGTGCCCTGTGCTCTGCGTATGCCTCCGTACGTGCCGACTTCACTGGTTATTTTTGAGAGAGAGGAAAACTTGTGGTGATAAAGATTATTATTTTTTTTCTTTCTCCTCCATCCTCATCCCAAGAAAATTTCCGGTTTGAAACGTAGATTTTTCTTTAGAAAATCTGAGTGTTCTTTTGGAATATTCTCATCAAAAAACCTTTGTTGAAAACTCCTGACGAGAAAAATCCTGAGATGTAGAAGCAGAGATTTGCAGACTATTCATTTGTACATTGATTACAAGATCTGAAATTGAAAGGATCTTGCATACAGGGCTGAGGAATGAGGTACAAATAAATTAGGAGGAAAAATGTTCACTGTTCAAGCGCATCTGCTGAAAGCCTCCTCCAGCCTTCTGTCTCTGCCACTTTTCTATGCTCCACTTTCCCCACAGTCCTCTGTGCCCCTTACCCAGTCCCCTGTTTTGTGGGAAGGAGAAAAAAAGGGCAGAAGGAAGTTTACAAGGGCAGTGTTGGAGTCTGTCACTGAGCCTTCCCGGTGTTCAGTTCCAGTCTGTGTGTACAAGTGAATACACACAATTTTGCGACCGTGCCCTCGCCACCAATCCTTTAATTGCGGGAGCACAAATGGAGGAAGCGGTGTTTTCGCTTATCTCCTTGCATGAATCTGGACTGATTTCTAAGCTGGTTTCAGAAACAATCCATGTTTCCACTGTGCTTCATTATGTGCAGCTTCCCTTAGGCAGTCATACCCACGTTTTCTCGTGGTGGCCCTTCTCAGGTTTCTTCAGTCAGGCTCTTGATTTTATGCTCAGGAGCTCCGAGGTGAGGACGTGTTTACTTTCTGAATTGGCCTTCTTTCTTGAGGAGGTGACACGTGGTGTGGTCTATTACAAGTGGACAGCAGAAAATGATAAATGGGAGCTTAGTATGCTAAGGTTAAAGAAACTGTTTAATAAACCCTCCTTTAATAAGCTCAATATATCCTCCCTACTTGTTCTCTTGTCGTGAGTTACGACTTATTTAATATAACATCAAGGCATGGGCTACCACAAATGACACGTATTTACAGCGATTCTTTGACAATTACAGTCAACATTGCCTTATAGAGTATGCGTAAGAAAGTTTGGGAAACAAATGTCCCAGGTACATAAGTGCCTACTTAGTGGAAAAATGTTTTGCTGTAGTAACAGGCTGTGGCACTCGCTGGCAACACAGTCGTGGGCGCTTTTAAAGGATACCTTTAAAACTAAACCAGTAAAAAGCACCTGTGTGATTATTCTGTCAGCACCCAGTACCCACCAGCCTGCTTCAGAGAAGGTGGGTTTACTCCTCTAATCGCCAGACACGCGTGGGTTTTGTGGTCTTTTTTTAGTAAGAAGCTGAGATAGAGGGGAAATAAAGGCATTGGGGTGAAGAAATTTGGAAGTGTGGCAGGAAGATATCTAAAGAGAGTGTGTCCTCGAGAGGGTGCAAGAGCCTTTGTTTGCATTTTTTATTGCTTTGTATTTCAGCCTTATGCCTTCTCTTCAGCTTGGCCCAAACATCTGATTTTTTTTCATTTTCATATTTCATCGCCAACCTTAATCAAAAGGCGTAACACATAACCCCAGGGCTTTTCCCTTCGGGTTTCAGCTGAAAAATACAATAGAAAGCAGGAAGTTGGAGGAGAACCAGACCTCCCAGAGCCAAAAGCTCTTGCTTCAAATTGCCTGCTCTCTGTGTTAGTTTTTAATATTTTTGACCCTCTACTGATGCTTTAAGTTAGTGAACAAAACAGGAGCACCTGTGAGTTTGAGCTGGAATGTGGGAAGCTGCTTCAAATTTGAAGCATTAACTTGAAGAAACCCAGAGCTTCCTTGTACGCACAAATAATCCGCTAACCGCCTTTTTCAAATAAGAGAAATTCTCCTTCCTGCTCTGTGCTTTCAAATTAGTCTCAGCTCTAAGAGATACGTTTGTACCTAAACCCTGAGATGGACCAAAACCACAAAGTCTAAACAGATGGCACCTCTTGTTTAAGAACACAAATCTCATTTCCTGCAGTGATGTGGAAAGGAGGATGAAGATGGCTGTGGGTGATGCAGACCAAAAGGTCTTTGAAACAGTACTGTTTGTTACACTTCGGTGTCTCTAAAAAGATTGAAAACCAGCAGAGTACAGAAGAACTGATTGCCTATTGGCCAAGCCAGGTCACCTAAAATAAATGCTTTTTCAGTGTGATGTCTCCAGTTCACTCAGCAATATCCGGATTCCTGTGTTTTCCTTTCCAAAACTCATCTTTGCCACGGCAGCTCAATCATGTGTCTACTTGCCTTCCAAAATTTTCCGTGGTTCCCCTAATCTTAACATCATGAGAGCGAAAGACAGTTCCCCGCATCCTCTCCGTGCAGCTCTCACCAGCTTCCTCCTCTTCGCAGATCTGTGAACCAACAGGACCAATCTTGGTTCCTCCACATCTATTAATTCCCTCTTGATTGCTGATGCCCACCTGCTCTCAGCAGCCTCCTGAGCTTGCCCAGACAGGCATGCAGGAGTTGTCAGTCAGTCCTACCTGAGACATCCACCTGGTGGCTTCTCTTTGGTTCGGTTTCTGGAGCCCACAGTTAGAAATGCTGTCACTGATCTGTTAGCATCGATGGAGGCATGAAATTCCCTTGCTAATGTCTTTTTTACTTCCCAGCTTTGACAGTATTTGAGTAAACACGTAACTCCAGACTTAAAAGATTTAGCAGGTGAGTTCTTATATATAGATATAAAGTGATTTTCTGATAATGTTGGAAGACTGATATCCAGCCTCCACTGAAATACATTTGAAATTTACTTCGAATATTCTATAATCCAGAAACCCACAAATCCATAATTTATTCTAATTGCTAAGAGGATGCAGATGGCTCCAAGCATAGCTCAAAACTCTAATCAGAGCAAATGCTAGTTCTAATTTCATTTTTAAAAATCAGTCTCAGCCATGGCAGTGCTTATCTAAAAAGCTGCCACAAGGTGTTGCCACAGTGTTTCGTAAGGTGTTGAAACTACCATATCAAAACAGTTACTTGCTTAATACAGGTTTAATGTAAAATAAATGTAGATACAAAACATATTTTTTAAGAATATGCCTCTTAGTGCTGCAGAGGTGATGTCAGCAGGACTTCGAATTGCCCCTATGATTGCACAGGCAGCTGGGTCTGTCTGCCTACACTGACTCACCAGGACGGTGCTGGGAGTTGAGCAGATTGAACATTCTCCAACAGTACTGTCTAAACAAGCAAGCTAATATTGATGTCTGTCTCGATTTTTCACCCTCCTTCTCGCATGTGTTAGTCACTGCAACATTTTCCAGTTCTTCGGTGAGGACCGTTGGATAAAGACATTCCCTTGAAAATGCCACAGTACTTTGGAGTCAAGGGAGCAAGAAAACCTGGGCAGTTTTGGGAATTGAGCAGCAGCTCTGTGTTCAGTGTCTGCTGCAGTGCTGGGGTCGGCGTCCAGCTGAGGTCAAACCTGGGCAGAAAGAAAGTGCCAGTGAAGGTTTCTTTTCTGCTCCGTTATCTGTTTATTATTCCAGTGAGCATCCCGTTGCAAAAGACGTCAATGAGCCTGTCTACTCTGGAATACATTGCTCTTACCATTTGACATGAAAAGAAATCATGTCACAGAAACCCTTTTTGTGCCATCTAACAAGATATGTTTTGTATTTTATTCTCCTCAAAGGCTCAGTTCTGATAAGCAATTCAATAAATATAAGGGCTTTTTGCCATTTTATCTCATTATGACAAACAAAATTATTGTATTTGATTAGAGACCAGTCCATTTGTTCTGGAAATTGAATTCAAATCAATTTGAAACTATTGCTATTGTATAGTTGCTGATGGTGCTTCAAGACAAGTGATAGCACTGCACAAATTTAGAATGGACTCGAAGCCAGAGAAGCCCCTTCATGGTGAGGAGTTTGGGTGAAAGGTCAGGCAGAGACAGGGCAGAACTTGGAAAAACATTAGCAACACAAGCTGTAGTGTCAGTGTCAAACCACGGTGTTTTAGCTGACACCTGGTTTATGGAGTGACATTTTAGAGTGTCAAGAGCGTTTCAGGGGGGTTTCTGTTGTCCATCCGTTCAGTCTGGATTTGCCTGTGCATTTTCTCTGTTGAACATGATGTTCTAAATATCAAACCAGTCCAGCCTTTCGAAGGAGCTCCTGCTGTTGTTTCACGTCAAGAATGAGCTTTCTTGAGTTTGCGGTATTTATACTTCTTTATAGTCTTTATCTTTTATGTGTTTAGAAGCGAATGTCCTGGATGTTGAGTATTTGCTTAGGTTAGTGGCAGAAATTTCTATAATTAGATCAGAAGAACTATTAATAACATTATTTAGATGTGGTGGTAGTTTAAACACTAGAGACTCTGTAACCCATAGTTAACACAACACGGTTCTTCTCAGAAAGTAAGGTAAATACAGTTTTAATAAGAGGGGTTTTGACAGTGGAATTGAGTGAAGAATTGAAAGGTAAATGCAGTTTTTATCCCAAATACTAAATCGTACATCTTAATTTCTTCACTTCCTGCCGCCTTTTCTCTGCTAAAACATGATATTTAGAAGACAGCATGACTCAAGAAACATAACGTATTTAAATATTAGGGGAGTTTTGTCCCTCTTTTTTTCTGGTTTATAAGCCTTTAAGTTACAACCACTGTATTAGAAAAAAAAAGGCTTCCCTAGAGTTTTTACTGAGTACAGGCTTCTGTTTGCATTTACAGGACTGTTATGCATAGTAGGGAAACTGTTCCTAGAACTATAAATAACCTACATGCAAACCTAAATGGAAACAGATATGGATTGAGAGACAAATCCAGCTCCACTCATTTTATATGCAAATAACTAAACTCCTGCAATATAAAAAAAAAAAATTACAAGGTAATGTCTCATTTAGGACAGAGAAATGATAATATATCAGCTAAAAACTATAGCAACAATATAGAAAAAATAAGGCAGAGAACTATTTGCCTCTTGTATCATCTCATTCTTCTCACTAAAGCATCAAGGGCCTCCTCTGAAATACGTACGAAGAGACATTAAGTCTAATTTCCAAAGCTTAATAATATAGAAGTTGAAAACCCCGGGGAAAATGGAAAAGAAACTTTTCTGGGAGATGTTTTCTCTCAAAGTGTGCAGCTTAAGTAGAGCTTTTAGTGATTACTTTGGATTTACCTGTCAGTTCTTCGAAATGCTTTCCATTGCTAAATCAGTATTTCAAAGCAGGTTATTTCAAAATTATGATATCAAACAATTACAGTTCCTAGGCAGCGCCGAGGCAGCGTATCGTGCTGTATTTACTGAACAAAAGGGATTGTAGGCAAAGATCTATTTTCATTACTCAGTTTCATTTTTCCTTAACAAGCATGGGCTGCTTCTTGAGCTACGTGAGACCTTTAACTGGTGTCAACAAATGTGACAACGCCTTTTTTAATGGGGTTTTCTCCTCTTGTCTTTCTGTCTACTGAAAGACAGAACGCCTGCTTCATTTTTCAGATCCGTAATGTGCTTCAAAGGTCACCAGCAATACAAGGTGTAATTGTCATTCAGAAATAAAGATGATTTTGTTGAGTTAATCTACTCGCCCAGCCTTCGCAGGGGCTAAACCACGTGTTGTAGGTTTCCCTTTCTTAGACGTAGCAGTCCAGATGTAGCAGGTAGGCTTCCCTAAAATTCAGGGAGTCTTTCTAATAAAAAACCCACCCATTTTTGGCCTCTAGTCTTCAGAACTAATGGATATTTTATATTGCTACTTCAGCCAGAGGATTGCATTATCTTACATTGCTTTAACACCCACATCGGTGAGCGGGGGATCTTCCACTGCCGTCGTTCACACTATTCCACACAAGCCGGCGCATTCCTCGAGATGTGTGGTATAGAGGGAAGATCAAAAAGGATAAACCAAACACACAGTGAGTCAGCTCTGGCACGCAATTTGGGGACGCTGTCAAATGGAAAGTTTTCTAGCTGCTGCTTGCTGGAATAACTTGACCTCAGTGGTATCGTCCATGTTTGGATGAATTGCCGCGATTGTTGGAGCTGTTACTGCCTCTTTTCATGATTGAATTTAATTTCAAAAGCTGTGTCTTCTACAACAGCCACACTGCATCAAGCAAGGAATCTCCCATGGAAATCTCGTCTTAGACAGAGAAAACGAGGCTAGTTTAAGGAGGGTGCTGTCGTCCCGCTGGCTGGAGAGAGCTCAGGGAGCAGAGGATGAGCAGAGTATTTATATAGAATTATCAGAATAATAGCATGCATTATTTTTATCAAGTTTCACTTTTATATACATATTTTTAAGTTCTCTTTATTCTGTGTTTTCTAACAGTCAGGAATTAGAGATCCCTGGCAGCCACATTTTTACTGCTTTCACGCTCCGGTTGTAATGGAGTAAAATCAGAAGTGCACAAGGTTTAAGGAAGCAGAGAGAGCTGTGAGCTTTCATGATCACACATCTATTTTCAAAGGACTTTTTTATCCATAGGTCCCAAATGATGGGTAGAGCAGGGTTTTTTTGGCTTTTTACTGAAAAATGTGATGTGACCTCCTTCTTCCTACATGTGGGACTTTTCTATTCGGAAATTGAAAACTGGATTTGTAAGGAGGAAAAATGACTTGCTACATTTTTGAGTAAATGGTGGAATTTCAGCAGTCCTGCTTGCTGTCCTTCCTGTGACTTTACCCAAGAGAAACCCCCTGGGGCAGAAAGGCCACGGAGGCAGAAGTTGCGATTTTCCACTGAAGTGTCTTTGCAAAATGAAAGGTAGGACTGCAAAACAAACCCACATCCTCCCCGGAGCTCAACCGCAGCTATCATATTGATTTCTCTGTTAACCACGGGTACTGGGGAAGAAAGAAAAGAAAAAGAAATGCAGACATCGAAAAGAAAAGCCAGGTGAGAGAAGAGATCGATATCAAAAAATAGGTGACTTACACCTTATCTACCTCCATAAAACTGTGGCAGGACATCGACCTAAGCACAAACCCAAAGACTGGGGCTTTCAGGCTACTTGATAACTTTTATTGTCTAAATGAATTATTTCCTTAATGTAGTTTGATAAAATAGATTCTTTTGCATAGGGGGTGTGATAGCACGTAGAAGGCACGAATGGAGATCCAGACAGCGAGAGATTCCTGGTGATTTCCAGCAGCTCAAAAGCAAAAGAATCAAAAGGATCAAATTCACATAAAATGAAAGGTTTATCTACTTATCGAAAAATACTATTTCTGTTTCTTATTTTTAGAATTATCTTGCATGATGAAGTTCTTCTTGCCCCGTATGGATTAAAGGATATTTTTTCTTCATACTAGGCCACGGTTCCTCCTTCATCTGGATAGAGGTGAAAGGTCCTCTAATAGCAGTGAATGAGGTCAGTGTGTGCATTTGGAGGTGCCTCAAGGTTGCACTAGGATCCTACCATAACTTGCTTTTTTGAAAACTACCCCCATGACTAAATTCTGACTTACAGCCTTACTTGCCTGGAACTGTTTCCCTGGTGCCTACTTTCCTACTGATCTCTATTTCGTTAAAAAATGGTAATTACTGACCTTTCTTCTTCACGAGCGCACGGGGACGGTATTACTGATACGTTTGGGAAAGCAAAGAAAACGAATTATTAACTGAAAAAGTGCAAAGGAAGATTTACTCAGGCTTTTCTCCAAATGCCTACACAATTAACAAAACAGACTTTCCAATAATAATTTAAATTAAATACAAAGAAAATTGAAGAGATTGAAGATAGCTGTATTATGAATCATTAATTTGCTCTGAATGCCAGCAATATTTGTTACAAAGCAGCTGCCTATTTATTAAATATTAGTATAGTGTGTTATCTACCATATTTCTACTTCTCCTGTTTTGAATTGGTATAAAATATGTTTATAAGAGGATTTTAATTTTTTTATGAATTACAAATTAGATGACGAATGAATGAGGAAATGTATTCAAGTCCTTTGAAAGGAATTAATTTTCTGAGGCCAGACTTCTAAAGAGAAATCAACAGAAAACCAGAAGATTCTTCTTAAAAATGTGAAAACACTTTGACAAACAAAGAATATCGAATTATCAATGGCAAACTTCTTTGCCTAAATGGCACCTCAGATGTCTTAGCGTATTCCATCCTGTTTCCTGAATATTTGACTAATATTCTTAGAAGGTATCGTGTGCGCGTTGTACTAAGAAACAAGCTGGAAAGGGCAAGTCTTACATCTCATTTGTACATTCATTTCAGTAAAATATTATCTGTGCTCAGTTGCCATGGGTGACGTGTACAAATCCATAATCCCTGGGGTATTTCCTCACAAAAATGGGAGCCACCTCTTCTGATTTCCATGCTGTCGCTTCTGTACAAGTTCCTTGTACACTTCTGACCTCAGAAACCTGGGAAAGGAATCCTTTGCCATGAGGCCGTAGATTAACTTCTGAGCATCATCGAAGCAGCTGAGGGTGGGTTCAGAGATGTTCTGAGAGATGTGGGTTTTGGTGTGAAAGTCAATATTAATCTGTGGGAAGAAAAGAGGGCTAAAACCAACGTTGGTTTGACTTGGAAAGCCGACGTCTGTTCATGCACAGGACAGGCTGCATTTAAATTTCCTCCTAAATACCCTGGCTGATGCAAATAAGCATCGCTCATCCCTCCGTTTTTTAGCGTACCGAATTCCTTATTTTATTTAACTCTTACAAAGATGGCATCACTGAAAAAAAAGGGGAAAACTTGCTTCGAATTCCTTCATCTTTTGTCAAACCAAATCTTATGGTGTACTGACAACAGAGGAGAAAATACAAGATAAAGGTACTCAGCGTTGGTTTAGGTTTGACCCTATGTATTTTAGAAGGTTTTTCTCATTTTAATAATAATAAAATGGATTTAAAGCATATGTAAGTCATGGAGATACTCAAAGCACTCTCACTATCAAAGGTAAAAAAAATCAGTGTAAGAATCTGTTAAGGAGCAGAATGTGAAAAATAATTAATTAGCAATTTGTTCCTTCAGAGTAAGGATTTTTAAAATAATGATAAAATTGAATGCTGTGATTGAAATCTTTCCAAGCTTGCATTTTAATAGTCATCCTGTCAAAACCACCTGTATTAAAGAAAAATGCAATCATTGACATTCTAATAAACTGGTACCTAAAAGATGCTTATTGCATTATAAAAATAGTTACGGAGAGCAAATTATATTCAACATATTTCCTTAAATCTTAAGGTAGTAATTTGAGAAAGTGAGATAAATCCATGCTCTGTGGGAGGAATGGATTTTTTTGACATAAAAATAGAAGTACAGCCACGTTGAACTGCATTTTCTGTCATTCCTGGATCTGAACTTTGCACTTGATTCCCACCCTTGGTACCCAAAGAGCACACTAAAGACTATTTACCTCCTTTGGAGCATCAGCTTGTATAAAATCAGAATAAATCTTTTGGGCTTTTGAGGCGATCTTAGTGGAGGACTTGGTTTTCTTGAAGTCCTCGCAGGCCAGCCAGAACTCCACATTCTCCTCACTGAACTCTGACTTCAAAAATGTCCTAAAAGCCGCCAAGCCATCTGGGGGGAAACGAACGAGACAATGAATTGGGGAGAACTGAAAAACCAAAGCAGATTCTACATATATACGTATTTTGTGTGTGTCTATACACATATATACACCGTATATGCAGTGTAACTTGTGCCTGATATTGTTTTGCACGTCAGCCCAAGAGTCTGTTGAGGAGGAAACAACTAGGAGGTAAAACTATAGTGATGGCAAACTGAGATTAGCCTGGTTAAATAGCACTGAAACACTTTGTGTCATGGTTAAGGCTTGGGTAAAGAGAAGGACTCTTCGATACTTCTTTGTAAAACACTTTTTGCACTTTTAAAAGAATGAAAATGAAATAAAGAAAGGCTTCGTTTGGGGTTTGTTTGAATCAATCCATATCACAAGCTCTTAGAAAAGAAAGGCGACGGCACCCAATGTGGTTGTGTTAGTGAAGTTACTCCTGTGTAGGAACAGTGTGGAAGCACCTCAGGCCAAAAAGTTCCGGTAGAAAACGGTGCAAGGCAATTTTTAACAGCGCCACATGTCTTAAGGTCAGCAGGAATGGATCGCTTAGAGAAGTTCATAGGTTGGACTCGATGATCTCAAAGGTCTTTTCCAACCTTGTGATACTGTGTGAGAAGTGACTTTGGATGTTTTAGAAATAATCATTTTTTGTTTGACGGATAGTCAAGATAAAATACGTGTATTTCTTTTTAACAGGAATATTTAAGAAAAGGTTTGTTTGGGTTTTTTTATTTTTAAAAAAAATGAAAACCAGAACCATTGTATGGAAAGTTTAACAACAATTATCTTAATAAAACGAAACTCTTTCAGAGCACTTGTGCATTCCTAGATGTTCCCTCTGCCTTTTAGCCCAGCGGCTCACAAGCCTCCGGCAGAGCGTGCTTCAAAGCCCGTGGAAAGCGCCGTGAAAACCTGACAGCAACATTTGTGAACTGAGTGGACATGGGGTTTTTTAAAAAATACATTTTTCACTTCCTTCTTACCTTTATTAGCCAGCAGTGTATCCACAGACTCAGTCCAGGCCATCGTTTCCCCGGTGCCTGACCTGTGGAAACAACATCTAGCCCTGAAAATAACACTGTGATCTTTCGCCTGTGCAGTCGGTGCTAGCTGCTCTTGTCTGGTTGTGTCCTCGGGGCAGCAGGGGCAGTAGTTCGCATTACCCTGTGCACTGAGTAGCTTAAAGTCAACAAAAAGTGTGGTACATATTTTTAGAGTGTAGAGAGCCCTATCAACTTGAAAATTACATCATTATTTGAGATTGGCAACTCGATTATTTACGCAGGCGACAGCAGTGATTCTTGAATTCATTGAGCTGTAACAAAAGCACAGGAGGGGTATTAATGCTCCAGAGCATGTACTGAATTTCTTCTTGAGTTCACATGGATTACCCATTAATTTATATGACAATTTCTACTTGGAATAAGTAGAATTATCTAGAATATTATCGTGCTAACAGTGGTAGGATGAATGGGCATTATTTCAGTTTCTTAGTCGTGTAAAAAAATGGAGTAAGTTTGTAGGTTTCCCTCTGTCTTTGTCACTTGCTGCAGATTTCTGTTAGAAACGGGACAGAACTCAACCGACTGTTGTTTTTGGAAAGAACAGGTGTTCTGAACATGTTCAGTTTGGTTCAGAAGCAAAGCTTAGTGTGCAGGCTCACAGACGACAGCTAAGTGATCTGAGAGGGGAGAGCATGTTGGATAAGGGAACTACTCGCCGAGTGTGTGGAATATTCTTCTTGTGACTTGAGGAGGATGATCTTACTCCATTTAGTCCAGGAACGCAGAGATAGATTAGGAAGAAGTTCTTCACTGAGAGGGTGATTGTTCACTGGAATGCTCTGCCTAGGGAGGTGGTGGAGTCACCGTCCCTGGAGGTGTTCAAAGAGAATTTGGATGAGGCACTTAGTGCCACGGTGTAACTGACAAGTAGGAGTAGGTGTAGGTAGTAGGTGTAGGTGTTGGGCCATAGGT
>VWPV01008595.1:0-62238 GCA_013389885.1 Geococcyx californianus | reverse complement strand
TAGATTAGGAAGAAGTTCTTCACTGAGAGGGTGATTGTTCACTGGAATGCTCTGCCTAGGGAGGTGGTGGAGTCACCGTCCCTGGAGGTGTTCAAAGAGAATTTGGATGAGGCACTTAGTGCCACGGTGTAACTGACAAGTAGGAGTAGGTGTAGGTAGTAGGTGTAGGTGTTGGGCCATAGGTTGTAATTTTATAGTAATACAATATTATCAAACACACCATAAGTTTTCAGGCTGTTCCATAAATATTTACTGGCTTTCTTGTCAAACAAAAAAAGCAAAATGAAAAAAACAGACAGCTTTAACCTAATTCTGCTTCGCTTCTTCACTGGTGATATGTTTGATTTACTGTTTATTATCACTCAGAGGATGCTTTCATTGACATCATGGAATGTACTCCAGTGGGAATGGCAAGCAGAATTGACAACAAGGAATCGAAACAATAACATTCATTGTAAATGGGGAAGGAAAATAAAAGCTCTCCAGATTATTCAAAAGTTGACCATCCCATCCCATAAATGTCCTATGATTAAAATAACCATAAACAGCAACTCACTTCACTGGCATTTTTTGTTCCAGTGTCTGACTGTCACAGGTAGGGCAGAATTTCTTTTTCTGACTGATCTTCAAGCTGAAGGTAACGTGACAGCAGGAACAACACAATTAGCATGTGGATAACCAAACAGTACAAGGCAAATTGACAAACTATTTTTAACACTTGCTATAAAATGATTTATCTTTCAGAAACACAGCTTAATTTTTAACACTGGCCATTCTAACTTAATCTACCAAAAGTAAATTTAATTAAACACCATTTATATGCAAATATCTCTCAAGATATCTTAAAAGAGAAATAATCTTGAGATTTTTCTCACTGACCCTTTGTTTTACTGGCTGTGGAAAATCATAAAGGGAAATGGGCTCAGTGCACACAGCGAGGAATTTCTTTAGTAGTAGGAGTTACTCATACTGTATCTGCTAATCTTATCCATCACCTTTTACATCTCCAAGGGCCCTTGAACCATTGTCTCTTTCATAGAATCACAGAACCATAGAATCATCTGGTTGGAAAAGAGCTCTGAGATCATCGAGTCCAACCGTCCCTGTCCACTACTAAACCATGTCCCGGAGAAACTCATCTACCCATCTTTTAAACCCCTCCAGGGATAGCGACTCCACCACCTCCCCGGGCACCCTGTTCCAGTGCAATGCTTATTCACAGAAGACTTACCAAAATGGGACCTAAGAGTGTTCAGGTGGGCACCGTTTGCATGTTGACGCCACTGTGAATGCTGGGATCACTCAGCGTAGGATACTTTCAATGCAGTGAATTTTTTTCTGCTCTTATTGTTAAATAATTCTAAGTGCCACCTTCTAGGAGCGTCACTCTACACCAAAAATCTTTTCATATAATTTTGTCTTTTGCCCTTGATAATCACATCATTCTTTTCTCCCCAACTCTTTTCTTTCTTTCTTTGTTGTTTGTTGTCCCGAACAAGCAGGTTTACTGACTGGTTTTTCCCCTGCTGCCTAAGGCCTTCCTCATCCTACCTAGCTTCTTCATCCTCAGTGTCTCCACTTGACATTAAAAACCTTCTAGTGGTTCTGGAACCAGGATCCAGATATCCCAGCCTTCAAAATAAGGGACTTTTGTTTTCTCAGTTGAAATATTTTGCACCAAGTAGAGCAGCTTCAAGAGTTCAGGTGCCCATTTTCAGACATCAGTTTTACTGAGTTATCTTCCTTTATGAAAAGTTATTGGCTGTTTAGGGGAATAACTAACTCTGACCCACATCTCAGCTCAATCCATACCTCAGTAGACAGTCTAAACCAACCCTTCATGTCCAAACTATTGGTGTATTAACTTAAGAAACCACTTCCATTTATGTATGTTGCTAAAAGAGGTACCTTGTACTCACCTGAGCGCAATGTGAGGAAAGGTCATGCTCTCCAATAGCTGTTTTGCTCCGTTGGTGTTTTCCCTGGATCAGGTTCAATATGTTATTGCCTTTCAGCATTTGGCCTCTCTTAAATCCGTTCCATACCTGGGTTTCATGGTGTTTTGTACAGCGTAACCTCAGCAGAAGAAAAGTTAATGTTCTGCTGGTCTAAGCAACTCCAGCAAAGAGGGACTTGACTGCATTTTCTAAGTCGGGAGAAGCCAAGATGATCCAAGCACTGCTGACACCCAGTAACATGGAAACGCCTGTCGTATGGGATGCAAATACATTTTAATCACAGCACTATGTAAATGCCTGCCTTCCAACAGCTCTGCACGGCACGGGCAACTCACACAAATATTGGTTTTTCCCTATAAATAAGCCCGTGTGCATTCAGCATGCCACAGAGCTGGTTTGCATAAGAAAATAAGCTGTTATTTTCCACCCAAGCAAAGTATGCCCTTCAGGTAAAATGTTTTGATTTGAAGAACTATTTGTTAAAATGTTTAAACGGTGTTCTGGGCTTCTCATACACAGGATTTCCAAGTCCTACACAAACAGAAAGCTACATGAGAAGAAAACTGGAAACAGTTCTTGATAATGTGCTGCCTTGAAGATGCTCACTTGGTGCTAACTAGCAATGTTGGATCTATCCTGTCACACCCAACGCTGGAACAGCGTCACAGGCTTACACTAAATCTACGCTTAGTTCATCTTCCAGAATTACAGCAGAACGCTAAATAGTAGGGCACTCGTTTTCTCCCACTAAAAGGAGCCTCTCATAGGAAAACACCCCTTGCTTGATAATTGTGTCATTTTAGTTTATCTTTGTGCTCTTTGCCTTCCTTTCTTTGAATTTATCTTTCTTCTTACAGTAGTTCCCATGGCATGGGTCTGCTGTAAATTCAGCTACAGTTCATGATTATCTTTGAAAAACAGACATGCACAAATAGCAACCAGGAATATCTTATTTAGTTTTTTTTCATTATAAAACTCCTAAGAGGGACTGGCACTGTCTGTACCGCAGAGTGACTTTTTTGAGGAAGGCCTCCCTGGAGATAAGCAAAATTTTCCATGTGTCTGTGAAATGAAGCAAAGGGTGCCTGCTGATTTGTATTTACCATTACAGACTCTTTTGATTAACAGCTCGGTTTTCGCTACGAAGGAAAAGGCTCGCTCAGTGTGCTGTATTTGTCATTTGGATTTTGGAACAGTGTTAAGTATATCTCTTTTTTCCATTTATTTAATCCATGTCAGGAGTACAGGTGGGGATTCTCAGCTGGTATGAAGATAACTAAGCACATCAGGGGAGAATCTAGCTGGAACTGTGCGAGTCATATGCCTGTGCTGCATCAGACCCACCGACGAGGCTCAGGTGGGTCTGTTCTCCAAGCTCTCCTCTTTCTCCAACAATGTCAGTAATACAAATGGTAGGAACACGCACGGTTTAAATGTCTGAGAATTCCGGCATCAAGGCATTGTTGGTGATCTTAGAGATTCCCTAACCAGAAACAGGATCATTTCTGACAGAACTGATCCATGTCTAAGGGACAGACAGTCAAAAATCAAGTGTAAATAATCCATTCAGAAAAATGTACTGATTTCAGCAATGAAATTGGGTTAGAAAGTCGCCTTTCACTGCATTCACTCATTCATGTGACACCCGTGACAATGACAACAGGAGTGTGAACAGTTTTTTAAAAAAAAGGAGGCTGGCAAGCTCCAAAGATGCGTTTGGGATTGAAAAAGAGACTGAAGTACAGGATCAGCGCCCCTAAAAGCATTTGATTTTTTCCTGAGGTAAAGGATTACAGCTAGCGTGGAACTACAAGTGAGGTGCTCATGTTTTACTCATCGTTGTACCAGTGATACCCTGAATCCTGATGAATTTTGGGTAGATGACTTCAGATGCATTAAAAGTTCGTAAAGCAGACTCAGAAACCCACAGATCGAGCAGTCCAACCCCCCCTGAATTAATAACAAACCTAAAGTTCCATCCCTAGAAACTGCACCTTCTCGCTTTGACCTCTGACTGGAAGGGGAAGGAAAGGGACAAAGCTTAAATTCCAGGCAAAGCAACTGAATATACAAGTCACAGCTGCAATTAAATCCTGCAGCCGCTGGCTAAACTGAACCAATGTTTCAGATTTTAAGAATTGCCCCAATTGCATCAATGCTGAAAGAAAACGAGCGGATGAGTGTGTATAGTGGCTGTGGAAAGGATGTGCATGATTTCAGTAGAACCGAAATAAAAGGGGAGATTTCTTCCTCCTCATCTTATTCTACCTGAGTCCAAGAGCTACCAATCTTCAGAATCTTTTTCAAAGTAGAAGGCAGAAAATAATTTAGAACAAAGTTTAGTCACAAAGCCGATACACCATGAATATTTACCAAAAAAAGTAGAAATATTTTTATATAGGTACACATGCACATGACCTGATATTTAATGACACATATTGTGTTAAAATAGCCTTCTTGGCCCTTTGTTGCTGCTCATTTGATTGCAAAAAATTAGAATACAAGTATTTGGTGGCAAAGCTAATCTATACAGCATAACTTAGATGTAGAGAACAGACACGTGACATGAAACCAGTAAAAATGTACCCCAAAAATGAAATAAGTATTCTTACGTTCTGCTTAAAATGTGTAATAAGTAAATTTTAATTGTGCAGTGGCTATAGTTAAAATCCGTGTAATTTTACATTCTAAGTAATAACGTTGCTATGCATTTTACAGTATGAGAAAATACCTCAAATACTCTGTGCTTAGTGTAGTAAATGTTGCAGAAATATAAATATGTGCAAAGGCTAGGTCTATAGATGCTAACTGAAGAAACTCTGCCCATACTAATACAGGCTCAGGATAAATGGTAGATACTATCAGGTGGCATTTTATACAACATTTTTATGCAGGAAATTCACATTTTTCCTCCAAATATGATTACAGCTCTTGCTTGAGTTTAAAAAAAGGTACTGTATGAGCACTTTACATTCTGTGTCTTGCCAATGTGTTGCCTGCTCCTCTGGGATAAACGAGATTAATCACCAGCCACGGAGCTCTGACTTGGCATAAGTGCACGTAGCTTTGCTTTCCACTCACTCGCACCTGCTAAGGATTTGGATTTTCAAAAACATACAAGCTGCTGCGGTGGATATAATTTATAAAAGCTGAGTTTCCCTGTTACCAAACGGTAAAGTCTGGTCGTACACCCTGGAAATCATTTACAGTAAAAGACCGCGATCGCCTCCTAAGGGTAGGACGGCTGGGATTTCTCCCCTTCAGCAGATTTAAATACGGGTCAGATCTCAGGAAGCGTGGGTAGCTGTCTTGCTCCATGAGCCTGTAGACTGTGGTTTGTGCCGCATCAAAGGTGGTGATGAGGGGGTGATCAATGTTCTGACTTGTGACTTCTTTGGTTTGAAAGTCCAAATTGACCTGGAGAATGAGGAGAAATACATTTCTTTAATGTACATTCATGCATTGCCTGTGTTGTTACCCATAGCAACGGTACTGTATTTGGTGAAAGTCTTTTCTGATAAGAAGACCTCAAATCCCTGATACAGCTGGTTATTAATACCACAGAATTAGTATGTTCATGTTCACTAATGGCTGTCAGGAAATCTTCGCAAGTGTGTCGTTGGTACAATGGAAAACTGGTAAAACAGAGATAAAGTCTGATGTTTGAATAAAAGTAATTTTCTAATAATGATCTTGGTCTAGTTGCAGCTGTCAGGCTTTGCAACACCAGAACTCCATTCTTAATTAGGATTAATTTAGAACTCTGTCTCATTAGAATATGTTAGGGAATATTTAAGATTTCTGGTTTCTGTGCAGAGTTTTTTTAGTAGGGAGGTGAGAAAACTCTAATAATTAAATTATAAAAAATTATTCTAATGGGTTTCTGAGGCTTTAGATGGGAAAACATATCAAAATGATCATTTATTCCATGTACCGCTTCATTCAACCTGACAATATTTAATTAGTATGAGAATTTTATTAAAGCGTCAGATACTGTTTTAAGAATGCTATCATTTAAAATAAAAGCTTCTGAAGTAATTTAAAAGATAATTACTGGTTTAAGAGAAAGGAGGAATTAGTATGTTGTTCTGGAGGTAGCTTTAAATAAAGCAGACGATCCTTTTTCACAAACACTATAGGTCTCACTGCAGCTTTAACGTTTGACATCCCTGGTTTTCCATATGCACCCCCTGTATACATGTGTATACATATCCTGGCTTTACAGACTACTAGGGATCTCTGATCCCTGTCATATAATATTTAAGCTCCCGCTCTACACTTAGAAGAGAGGGTATTGAAAGGATTATGGAGAACAGTGAGAATAACCTATGCGGTTGCTTCGATTTCCTTCCAGACCTTTGACATTTAAGATACAGCCTTCTCACACCAGCGACTACGCGGTCAACTGTTGCCCCTGCTTCTGGGCATGCACTGCTTAAGAGCAGATTTTGTCACATGCGGTTGTGTCAAACACTGAGTCCAACAAAGAACGCTTTATTGTACCTCTTTGGGAGCATCTTTCCGTATGAACGTTTCATAAATGGTCTTAGCTTTTGGCAAAAGTTCATGTGCAGCTTTGCTTTTCTTGTAGTCCTCGCAAGCCATCCAGAACTCGATGTTCTCCTCACTGAATTCAGTTTTCAGGAACTTCGTAAAGGCATCCAATCCAGCTACAAAAGGGGATGTTGCGTTGCGTTAAAAATATATATCCTTATCGGACAGTTCCTCTTTTCACGCAGTCTGTGCAAGCTAACAAAATAGGTGGTGCTCCTTTTGAATTACAGCATGTTGTAGATAGGATTTTAAAATACATACAGATTTTTAAATACACGGAGATTTAATTATTATCTGAATGCTGAAAGTCCTGTTAAAGAATTCTCAGCACGCATAAAACTCCACTACCAAGATCTCATGGATTTAGGAATGCAAGCAATCAAAACACGCGGATTACTTGCTCACAAGTAGGCTCTTCTCCAGTAACAATTTAAAATGAATGGCTTCTAGCATCTTTACAATTTGCTTTATCCTATTGTTATTATGCTGAAGGTATGTTCTTTCCCAACTGTGCTTCAACTGTGCGAGTAATTGTATTGATGTCACCTGTTCTGCGAACGGACTCGAAAAGCACAAGGTGCCCAGCACTGTAGCTGCACCATGTGCCTCTCTCCAAAACAGAAATAAGGGCATTTGTGAACGTGATAATTATGTAACCAAGAGGCCCTTTCAAATGATGCCCAGTTTTGTTCCTATCCCTGTTTTAGAAACAAACTACGTCAGAAATGACAAAGTCTTTTAAGTACACAGAACATGTTTTCATTTTTAACGTTTACTTTTGCTGTCAGGAATATTTGAACGCTCTTCAAATGAAATTCCACCGTTTCTTGAAAGGACTCTGTGTTGTTTGTTGTATTGCTTTGTTCATACAAAACTTAAAAGTTATTTTCAGCTGTTTTCAGTAGCTGCCAGCATGCTCTAACCTACGCACGCAAGGAGAGCAGAAACACACGCTGCTATAAACCACCCATCGCAAGTAGCTTAGGTAACTGCCAAGCCTATTTAAGAGCACACCTGGATTTTATCATTTCCCATCAATTTTCCATCTTAGCAGTCTGCATGGAGAGGAAAAAACTACTAACCTTTCTCAGAAAGCAGTCTGTCAAAGGATTCTCCCCATTTCAGTGCTTCTTCAGGAGTCACGCTGTTCAAGACACAGAAAGTGGGTTTGAAGCGTTGTACCTACGGTGTTCTTACAAAGCTGATGTACAATATGTTGTTTGTTACACACATTAATCTGCTTGGGATTGTTTCACAAAGCTTTCGGTTACACCACGTAACTAAAGGAGCTCATTCTCTCAGGTACTTCAGGAACACTTTGTTTTCAGGTTTTTCTCACATTTTTCCTGCAGAGCTCTACTTTTCCTCCCCCCCTCCCCCCCACGCTTGAAAAAGCATCGGAGCAGAGATTTTCCTCTTCAGTGGTTGTGTTGCACTACTAATCTTTAAGGGAATTGAGATCGTGCAGTCTGGTAAAATTCATAAGGGAACCAGGTCAGGCACCTATTTAAACTTGAAAAGTGCTCTTGCAGAGATGTGGTTTTGAATGCACTCGGTCTGAGGCTGTGTTACCACAGTCTGTTTCTAACGAAATATGGAAAATTCTATAAACTGAAGACCAGGCTGTAGCAATACGGTTTAGGTGACAGGGTAATAACACAAATAGTCTGGTTTGTTTACCACAAACTTGTTTCGAATGTCATATTATTCTGAGACACTGTGCTCCGTTTATAAACCTCCATGTATTCTTCATCAAATACGTCGAGTTGCGTGTATTCACTTTGATTTCCGATGTTCTGCTTTACAGAACGATGCAGAGAGGAAAAAAGATCACCCTACTTCTTTCACTGAAATACAGTTTTCTGGAAACCCCTTTTTGGTGTTGCACAGATTAACCCTGAACACACACCTGAACAGTACGTTCAATTTTAAATTAAAAATGATTCTGCCTTCCTTGTGGAGTCTGGCTGACATACATAGTTTGGGATCCATCGGCAAAACCTGTAGGCACATGAAGTTTAGATAAAGGGAAATTCTAGTCACTTTGGGAAGAATTTTAAGCCAGTAATGATCCTGGTTTTGCACAAAACTAAAAAGAGGATTTCTTTTAATTAGTTTTTTTTTTAGTAGGCGTCACATCTCTCCTACCTGAAGTCACTGCTTTTAAGAATTAAAATATTAACCAGGGAGAGACGAACAGGTCTTGAGAGTTGCAAATTCTGGAGAACAGAAATTCAAGAAATGAACATAGCCACTAATGTAATGGGGGGGTTGTGGAGTCAGAGAAAATGAGAATTCACTCCCCTAGAATGATGAGCACGGTGTGAAAAGTCTTCCAGATCATGAGTACGTCCTGTCATCTGCATGGGCATGGTATTTGGATATGTGAGCAACAAACACTGCCCAATCATCCAGAAACGCAGGAGCAAGGGTTTAAATACTCACTTCTCAGCCACTTTTTCATGGGTTCTAGAAAAAGCGTTTGGGCCTTTATGCAGTTGCTATCATGTGTTCACAATCAGTAAGGTTTTTGTAGAAGCAGTTCTGGTCAAAGCAGGCGTCTTGGCACCAACGACAGCAACTGCTTAAGCGAGATTCATCAAGCTTAACAAGACACAACAGCACAGGAAGCACTGAACTGTTCTGAAGCGATCTGTGACCGAAAGTAAGGGGTGGCAGGTTTTTTTAGACCGTGGATTTGCAGTAATTTATACATTCCTTCTTTTCAGTCAAGACCCACAAATGTAATTCTTAACATATCAGCGAGATCTTGGTACCCCGTTAAAGCCAGGGAACCCAAGATTTGCCCCTGTATATTTATGAGCACTCGTATAACAGAGACAATACTACAACAGCATTTAAACATCAGTATCTGAATTTTGGAGACAAGAGTGTTCAACTATCGCAATTATTGAGGAAGTAAGCATCCAGAACTTGACATGCACCTGGCATTTGTGTATCACAGAATTATGTGGAAAACCTACTTTCTAAGGAGCTGTATGATTTCATTATCAGCAGGACTTTGTTACATTTCTGATTCTTGCTCAGTAGTCAGTGGACTAATGAAAACATTGTTGGTATGAGTAAAGATTTCAACGTGTCTACACTTTGTGGTGTGAAAACACTGCTGGTGAGTTATCTTCATGCACGCCAGATAAACCAGTAACGTTTCTATGCTAGATTGCTGACTTTTAAAATAAATAGATCTTGAAAGTGTTACTCTCTGCCAAGTCCAAGGGCACACACCCCAATGCAGGAAACGTTCTGAGTCAGACAGAGACTTCCTGAAAGGAATCCCCATCAACTAAGTCTCTTCTAATGCTTACCTTGCTGCTTTTGTCAAGTTCCCAGGTTTAGCAAGGTGATCACCTTCGTGGAATTCAGGTTTCTGCAGGAGCAGGCTCAGCCTGTTTCTCTTCTGCTTAGCTCTGCAACAGAATTAGGGAAGCTTTTCAAGCAATCTTGTTGAAAGTTGTGGTTTCTTTTTCTCAAACGTTTCCTTTGACTAATATTTCTGCTTCTGCGCCATAGATCCCCCTGTGTTCACTTATAGTAAAGTTTATGTTATTTCTACATCTATAATTCACAAAATTACATGTGAAGTGCTGGCAAAGAAAAATGGAAATCTTGCTATTTTCAGTATCTTTTTCATTTATTTTAAAGATGAGGCGATAAGAGGAAAGAACATAAACTGTTGGCTTGGCATCTTCTGCTTTTAATATTTTGCAAAGAAAAAGGAAGTATTGCTTCCTGGCATTTGAAATTTTTAAAAAGAATCTTTCCCAGATCATCTTCAGGCTTTCAAGAACCGTTTCTCAGAACTTCTTGAAACCTCCCCCTACAATTTTCTAAATTTATTATTTGACTTCTTTCTTGTTCCCATGATTAATTAATTAATGGTTTATGTATTGAAGTCCTGAGATCGCAGTTCATGAGTTTTCACATATGTCAGTAAAAAAATAAAACTCTCTGTGCCCTAACTTCATACCCACGCATTTTGTTAGCAGAAGCCTCCATGTAAACAGAACAGTCAAAGTGTGAGCATGACCTTAAAACTTACCCGGGCTTGCTCGCTTGATGTGGCTCTTCTTTAATCGTTGATTTCATGACTTTGTAATAGGATTTATCCTTTGAGGCAGAAATATTTAGCTGGGGGAATAGAAGAAGTGGGTTCTCCATCTTCCTCTAGAAAAGCTTCCCAGTTTCAGAAAATGTTTCTTCTACTTCCAAACAGCAGTTGCATCTGACATAACCGATGTGCTCAGGAGGGCTCCCACATGCCGGGCTGGGCTGGGTTGCCCCAGTTGGCTCTTGAGGTTCTCCACCTTCAGTGCCGCCGCAGCTGCACGGACACAGGAATTTGAGTTCTGGTTTTACAGTCGTCATTTCGGGAAGTGAGACTGCAACTTTGCAAAATGTCCCTTGCTGATGCAGACACACAGAGCTACCGGCTCAGAGCCCCTCCTGGGCTTCTGCCAGTGGAACTCGAAGGTTTGCTAACTTAGAACGAAGCCATCATTTTGCCCAAACACCTGTGAAAAGTGTACGTAGTTTCTCTAAAATAAACTTTAATGGGAATAATTTTGCATAAAATAAGGTTCAACCCTGTCTTAAGCTCTTAGAACTTCTAATTGACCTTAAACTACAGCCGTACACTGGACACCACGTCAGTTCTATCTGCAGTGGGCTTATTGAAACCTGGGGCTTCTCAGAGGCTCCTAGAAGAGCCAGACGATGCCGTGGTCAACCAGATATTTTGTAAGAGGAGATGTTAATTTTTTGCACCATTTTCCAGAAATGAGGAGCACCCACTTCTAATTTCAAGTTTGTCGCTTTAAAGCTTTTCCTTTATCTTTTATATTTGTGCCTTTATTTTCATTTACAATCTCCCAGCCAGGATAAAAAGTCTTCAGTTCAGCACAGAAAATTGTGACCTTTTTTTTCTTCCTGACAGTAAATCATCAATAATTTCACATTTCAGTTTGCATAATGTAAAAATGTATGCATTTTTTAGGCTGATCAGCACAAATTACCTCTTCACATAGAAGCTCCATGTCAATTAAGTTTCTTATTCAAAGTACAATTTGTGTTGGAGATGTCACAGGAACAAAGCATCTACTAAAGAAACCCCTTCAGTGTCAGCTGCATGAAGGGCTTGAAAAGATTGTAATTATGCAGTATTTAATTGATTAAGAATTAAATAATCCTCCTTTTTTTAACAGCAGTGCCTCATTTCAGCTATTCAGATAAGACACCCCTGGGGAGAAGAAATTACTTCCTCAGCTTCCCACAATTTTATCCAGTTCTGTGCAATTATGCACCGTGAGTACATTCTGGGGAGAGTCCCACCATGGCCCTTTCCTTGTGCCTTGTGGAGCCAAAGAGGATGAGAGGTACAAATATTCAAAAGAACTCATGAAAAAACCAAACCCCTTTGTTGGGACTCGGAATTCCTGAAACATAGCAGAAAAGATAATATTTCTTGTGATTTTTTTAAAAAAAGACAATAAACAAAAAAATATCCATGTGTGTTACCTGTGTGATACAAATTTGAAAATCAGGCTGAATGGGAAATACCGCGGTCCTGCCTTTTGTGACCCAGAGGCCTTTAAGAAGCAGGGTTATGGTTTTAAACTATTTTCAGTTTCGGAGTAAGCTTATATGTGACATCCTGCTTACTTTAAGCTGCCTTTAACCACAGCGGTCTTTAATAACACATTCTGCCTTCTGCCAGTAAGTAAATAAATGTGGAATGCAATATTTCATTTCATTTTTCTGCAGCAGTGGTAGCATGCGAGCTATTTTTTCACCTGTTAGATGTGTATAATGCTGTCTTTGTTCAGCTGCCTGTATTTTACTGCCTCAAAATGACCTGTTATGTCATCTCTTTCAGCACCCACCAGCACTGGGCTCTCCCCAGCACAAATCTGAAAGGTTTGTCCAATCCACTCTTATATTACTCTAAAGCAATGGGTGCTACGTGTTAGAAGTGTGAAATATTACTGTGTTATCAGTACCAGTCCCAAATGCAGCGACTTGAGGCACTTAGTGCCATGGTGTAGCTGACAAGTAGGAGTAGGTGTAGGTAGTAGGTGTAGGTGTTGGGCCATAGGTTGGACTCGATGATCTCAAAGGTCTCTTCCAACCTTACGATACCGTGATACTGTGACGTGCTGTGCATCTCCTCATCCATTTGGAAATCTAGGGGTGCAGTGGTCTGTACGTAATTACAAACAATCTCTACTTTTCCCCCTACTTCTTTTTTTTTCCATTAATAGAAAGCCAATATTAAATTCAGGCCCTGAAGTAGCCAAATTGCATCAAAGTCAGTCTGGGTTTTATCAGCATCGGTACTGGTGCTAATAAGTATTTTTGTTTTGCACTGCAGGCTACGGTAGTTGTAGCAACGATGTTAATGACCTTGTAAATGTTTCTGGGCTGGTTTGTGTACTGCAAGATGATGATAAGGAAAAATGAACAAGCTAGAAAAAGCACACCGAGTGTGTTATGTTGAAAACATAACTAGGGACCTAAAAAACTCTAAAAAAACCATTTGGGATGAGAATCAAATGTCCTGCTTCCCAACCATCTCTCCAACCACCAAAATGTGTTTGCAAATCTTTTGGGGAAGGAGGCTCAGCCCTCAAATCAAGATCATCGCTGCAAAGTGAGAGCAATATTGAATCAATTATTTATTAGTTGTAAAAAAGGAATAAACCCATTTTTTCAAGAGAATATGTGTTTTCAAAACAGGCTTTCTAAGACCAAAAAAAAAGCAAAATTGAACACATCATAAAGCACAGGAGGTTCCTTGAGGTGATGTCCTGGTCCCTTTGGGTCTGTTCCTCACTAAGTGGCCTCACTGGCTTCTCTTAGTGTTTGATAAGGTCCTGCCACAGCCGATGGCAAAGCCATACTCGACTTGCGTAGAACCAAAAGCTACTCTCTCTGAAAGAAATACAGACTGATACCCTTAGCAATAATGACACTGTATTACACACTGTGCTTTCCTTTTCTCAAAGGCAAGCACTGAAAGATTCAGACTTCCCCATCTGCTAAATAGAAGGGAAGTAGCGATCGAGGGGTACACATCAGCACAAAGAAGTTGAGCGCAATGTGAAGCTCTCCTTGCACAGCAATCCCTCCACACTTTCCTTCAAGCTATTTTATTACTTGCCCAGTTAAGTGTAAACGTTGCCTCCTTTATGTCCATGCTCACGTTCTAGCACTGCCTTGGCTTCTCCACAAGCAAACTCAACCAGTGTTCCTATTCAAATCCGATGTTATCAGCGTGCCTATTGTGGAGTAGTGTTTGCTTTCCTTTCTGCTGAAAGGAAGCGATAACCATCTCTGTCAGAAGACACAACGAAAAAAGCACAACAGTCTTTACTGTCCTGGGAAGAATAAGCAGGGAAATAAACTTCACAGAGCATGGGCTGAAAAGATGTATTTCCATATTTCTCTTTCTTTTTTTCCTGGAAAGGAATTTGAAGAGAGGAAAATTAAAATTGCACGCTTTGAGTTAATTAGGCTTTAATAAATAATTCTGCTGCTCTTCAGTAACTTGCTGACAATTTATCACTCCTCAATATTTGTGTTGTTTATTCCTTATTGGGAACCATAATTAGACCTACAGTTTAGTAATGATGTGATCCGATATATGGTTGCTTTCTTTATCTTCAGATAAAAAAAAATAAACTCATGAAGCAATTCCAACAAGAAAATAGTTGTATTTTAAATTAAAAGTAGAGGAGCCTGCGGTCTGCTAATTCAGTGAATTTCTTTAGCCGTGCACTGAAAAGATTCATCCTAGTGGAAGAACTTGGCACGTGGGGTATTTCAGAGTTAGTGGAACGTAGCTCACGTTATAAACCCCCCCCCTTTTTTTGCTGCTGTTTAAAAGGAAGTAAACAAAACTGCATCGCCTCAGATAGGATCCCTGACCGCAGGAACCAACGCTTTGTATTCGGGGCCTGCAGGTCCTGGCAGTCGGGACAGACCTCAAAAGGGTTTTGTAGAGGATCCATCGTGAAAACTCAAGCTCTTTGCAGGCTCGGGAATCTTTGTAGTTTCTGCAGAACTTCTGCTGTGGAAAATGTTTACATCTGTGCTAAACTAAATTCATTTATTTGGTCTTTTGAAAGGTCAAAATAAAGTGAGTCGGCAAAATTCTCAGCTGTGTTCATTTCCTGCCTGCCCCATAGTTCCAGGGCTGGCATCTCTGATTAGTTCTATTTACATATTACATCCATCACTGTCACAATTAATCTACAGGAAGCTGGTTTCTCGGTTGAACCACTCAATGTTTACAACTGGCTCTCCACAAACGCACAGCGCTGACATCAGTGCTCATTAGCTATTGTGTTTTAATGAGCAGCTTCCAAGTGCTCACCTGGGAAACTCACATTTATTTTGGGGTTTGGTGTGGTATTTACAGGAAATGTTGAAGGCAGGAATGTACTGTAAATCCTGCTCAAAATATCCTACTGGAATTACACGCTACTGCATTTATTTCCATCTTACAGAAACCCAGAGGGTTTTAAACATGGTCCCTGGAGGTGTTTAAAAGAGGGGTAGATAAGGTGCTCAGGGGTATGGTTTAGTAGTGGACAGGTACGGCTGGACTCAGTGAGCTCAAAGGGCTTTTCCAACCAAGCAATTCTGTGATTCTATGGGAGAGCTCATGTGAGCCAGGCCCCTCTGGTACCCTCAGATTTGCTGTCTGGTCCACATCAACTCACCCCAGACACGGGTGGATGAGTTCCTTAGGGACAGAGTTTAGAGGGGAGACAGGCATGGCTGGACTCGATGACCTCAGAGGTCCCTTCCAACCTTATGATTCTGTGATTCTATGGTTCTATGACACATGCCACCACATGAACTTCCTTGCCTGGGGAGAAGTGAGTCAGACTCCCTTGACTCTGCAAGCTCAGAGCATCAACCCCCAGTTTTAAGACCGTCTGTATCAGAGAACCCTTCTGCCCATGCTGAGAATGAGCAGGCTACCCTTATCTAACACCTGCCCAACGTTGTGGCTTTTGATGAATTTCTAGTATCTAGAGCCAGATCGTGCACTGGTTTCCTGGTCAGCTTTTCTAATGACAGCCCCATAAATAAGAAATTCCTGTTTGTGTTGAGGGCACGCAGCTTATTTGGTTTTGTTCCTGCTACTTTCATGGCTGGGCTGCGCAGACGTGGCAAAAGACACGACTGCTCTCTCGTTATCTGTCACCCGAGCTGCGTGCAGGAACCCGCGTAACGTCCATGGCAAACCCCAGGTGGGCTGTGAGCTTGGGTCCTTTCGTGGCTGTTGAAGACTGGTTTGTCACTGCTTTGCCTCCATGCTTGCCATGGTGGATTCATTTAGGAGAGACTGTGATGGTTATCTGAGCAGAGTTGAACGCAAAGGACCCTGGCAAGCCCTTGGGGCACAGCCAGAGCAGGCACTTCAAAGGAAAACCTGAGGCTTCAGCCTACAAGAGCTGGCAGGTGAGCATCTCTGAAATCTGACTCCGACTCCAGCAAAACGTGCTTCTGCTCTGGCGACGGTTTTCTCTGCACTTTCTGCTTCTCATCACTTGAGGGCAGCTAAGCTCACGTCGAGTCTCACAGCATCACAGCATCACAGTACCATAAGGTTGGAAAAGACCTTCTCCCTTTAGCTAAAAGCGATTTGATCACATTTTAACATTTTAGCGGTAAAATTATACAAAACCCAGTGCAAGAAAGGAAAAATTCAGGGCTTTGGGGCTGGCTGTGCCTAGAATGTGGAAGGGAAGCTGTAGTTTGATAATCACCGCCTTCCTAGGTGGGAGAGGATGCTTCGTCTTTGCTTGAATACGTCCTGCTTGAACGGACCAGCCGGTGCATCCTCAGATCACAAGTGCTGGATGTGAGACTGTCCTATGGTATTTCTTGACACAATCTGGCCCACACAAGTCTCAACTCTTGAATGGGAGTTGCTGGAAAACAACGATAGTCATATGAAAAAAATGGTTATTCAGTGAGCATTGTTGAGCCCTCGGTGCTTCATTGCAGCTGGATGCCACGGCGATAACAGGAGGCTGAGTAAGTCCAGCCAAGGTTTGTTTCTTGAAGAGGATAGAAATTTCTTACCTCTTCCCCAGCAGGAGTGACTGAGCAGCTTTTTATGGACACCGTGTTGGGCACATGGAATACACCAGAAAGGAGCACCAGAGCTCCTCAGACGGAGGGACACAGGGTCTGATTGAGAAGGTCAAGGCGTAGACCAGTGAGTCTTCAGATCACAAGTGTATGGTGAAAAACAGCCTGAACAAGTGTTACTCGGTGGCGTCTACCTACCCCACGACAGGCAGCCAGCTGACTGTTGCCTCCTTGCAGTCCTTCTGGCAGCGGTGGCAGTCCTTGTGCCATGCCTTCCCCTTCCTTAGGAGATAGCGGAAATTTTATTTGGATTTTTTTCTCTCCTTGCATTAGCAGCTGTGAGCTTTGGGAATACAGGTGTGGGCGATGGACGCACACAGCTCCTGTCTCCAGCCTTGGCGATGAATATTGTGAACAAGTGAAGCGGTCCAGTGTCATCTGAACTCACAGGAAGAGAATGAGCAATGTGGTCTTGCTGAGCTCTCAGTAGGATAATTAGTTGGGGTAGTGGCATGGCTAATTGAGCGAGGTGCTGGCACACCTGGTTTGCTGGTAGGTACAGGGAGGAAGCCTTCTTGGTTGAAGTTAAAGTGTTTCTATGTCCTTCCTAAAATGTCTGGTTGAGATTTCCTTTTAGTGGAATCAGATGCCACTTGATCTGCAGAAAGGCTACAGGATGCCAAGGCTGTCCTTGTTTTGTGTGAGTGCTGGACCAGGTGGGTCCTGACTCGCCTTCCTGCCTCAGTTACTCTGTGATTCTGAACCCAGCAAAGTACTCAAGAGTGTCCCCCAATGCAAACGAGCCTTCACATTGTCCCCAGCGAACCAGAAAATGGTAGAGCAACAAACAGCACAAAGCCCATTGATCTTTGGCTCCATCCAGCACAGCAACTGAGGGAGCTGGATCTTGCTCTCCCCACCAGTTTGCTCTGGAACGCACTTTCCAGGGACCACAGGTCCCTGTTGTGAGGAGGGGAATGTGCACGGCTCCGCGTTGGACGAGGTGCTACAACTGCTGCTTCTGTGTCTGGGTGATCAGCGGGGACACAAGTTTTGGGGAGCAGCTGCTGAACAGAAGTCATGGATGGTCATTCAGCTAAAGTTAAAGAAGGATCAGGACATAAAGCCTTCCCTGAAGCAGATGTTTTGTGGCTGGCAGGGCTGCACTGTGCACACCAGTGGTGGGCAGTCACAGTCTGTTCTGGTGTCCAACCCGCAGCGAGGGCTGGAGGCTGGAGAGGTGCGCCCAGCAGCCAGGGGAAGGCAGAGGCTTTGTCTTGTGTTACAATTTAGCTTCCCCTTGCTTTTAGAGCTGTCCCAGAAACTAGAACCTGAGTGGTGTTTGCAGGCCAGATAGGAGCTGCGAGAGAGATTCAATGTGAGGAAGAAGTAAAGCAGCTTTGATTTATATTCTGAGACAGATGAGATCATTTCTGCCCTCCATGTCACAGTTTTGGGCTCTTGTATTTTTCATGCTTCATTACAAGTGTTTGTAATTATATGAGTGGCTTTAACCCCCAATTAAGCCTTCATTTGGAGTCTGCTCTGGATGCTGGAAGCCCTCCATTAGCCTGGGCTTCTGCCAGGGAAAAACACTGCATTGTCTTAACAACTGCAGCAGCTCCTCTCTGCTTAATGTTGATTTTCCTGTTAAGTTCAGCTAATACGTTTCTAATTGTGCGAGCTGGGCTGAAGCCAGGCTGGGTGACCTTTGCCGGCTGCGTCCTGGGCTGAATCAGAGGTGAGCAAACCCCTCGCAAACACTTCCCCGTGCACATGTTCAGTCACTTCCAAACAGTGGGTGCTCTCCCCAAAGCTGACTGAAGGCGAGCCCCCCCCCCCTCCCCAGTCAGGAGCTGTGGATGCTAGAGAGTGCACCTGCCAAAGCACCGGGGGCCTGGCTTTCCCCATGAAGTACCAGAACGGATGCCATGGAAACCAAAGGCCAGCCCACATTTCTGCTTGTGGATGAGCTACAGACCGGGAATTATTCCACAGATTCTTTCAGGCAGATGATACCGAACAAACTGCCCCGGAGGGAAGGTTTACGAATGGAAGGACTTGTTATATCCACAGCTCCGGGCATTCACGCTGTGTAGAAAGGAGGACACCGATGCTGTGGTGGGGTAGGAAATCTCAGCCAGCACGTTTGAGCAGAGTGCTGGGCGATGCCGTGTGTCTGCTGGGGATCACGAGACAACGGCGCGGCAAACCTACTGTGCCAGGCGCTTCTCGCTGTGGTTGAGGCACAGGTGTGATGTTGGCCACCTCTTCTCCCACTGTCTAAGTGGAGAGGTGCCACCTGGCTGTGGGCTGGGCATGCCCAGCCAGGAGCTGGTTCTAGAATCCGTAAGGAAAGACAGGATTTCTCCTTTTGGGAGAAAACGCAGAGGCAACATCAAAAGAAAATGGATGTTGTATCATAGGCACAGAAGAAAAGTTGCCCATTCCCTGAAACTCTTGCTGAGAAATAGAAGCCACTGCCAGCAGAAGCCTGACAGCCATTGGCCCAAGGAACCCCACATTCTGCACATTAAAAGTGTGTCCTTCCGAAGCCTTTTCGTTCAGGTTCAAAACTATGTGATAAATGGAACTTAGGCACATATGTAGATTCATTGCTGAGTAGGAATGAACCTAAGAACATGTGATTGTATTTAATAATTGAATTGCATACTCTTTAATTAAAAATGACCAGGCAATTAAATAATTTAATAAAAAAGCTTATTTAATTTGAATTTGCTCCAAGAAAAAACTATATTTCAAATTAAAATGTCAATTGGATAGAAAGCACTAGTATTTAATTTTTTTGTTTCAGGAACATGACTCTATTTTAACTTTAAAGCTTGCAAGTTCTAATACAATTATGACACAGTAATTAAGCTTTAATGCCTTATTGCATCCTAACACTGACAAATGGAAATAAAATTCACCTTGACTCTCAGCTGCTTGTGTTTGAAGCTGATTTGCTTCAACAGCCCCCTCTTTCAAGTCCTGGCTCCGTGCCCGGCTGCAGCCAGGCGTTTCAAAGGGAGCTCAGGCCAGCCCTGTGTGACAGTGCCCAGTGCTGGTTAGGGCCCCCAGGGGACAACAGGCCACCAGAACTCACTGACGGCCACAGGACCATCAGTGCTCAGACTGGATAGATCACCAGTTCTCATCCTACAGACCTTTTGGAGTATTTGTTTTTCCAAGAGTTTATTCCTCTACTAAGACAGGATTAAGAAAATGAGCAAGATTGCTGAAAATTCGTGTTTAAGATAAGAAATAGGGTCGGCAGCAAAAATAATTGTTCTTCTCTTGAACGTAAAAGATAAAAATTACATTAAAAAAATTTCCAGATTGAAAACCTAAATCATCTTGGAATTCCTGGCAGAAAAACGTGCCTCCTGCTCAAAGTGTTTGGTACACAGAGAGGAAAGTTTGGAAATTCACTGCGACACAGTACAGGACATCCAACCAAGCCCTTATTGTAGATGGTTTCTTTGTAACATAAAGAGGCAAGAATGAGCCAGGGCTATTTCAGAACAAAGTTGAAAACGTTAATTGACTTTTATTCCCTGGGAAAGAAGACGTTGCATGACAAATAGCTCTGTTGTTTGAATCATTAGAGACTGAGGTGAAAGTTGCTGGCTAATGGGACTCTGCCGGGCAGGAACAGCTGTGTTAGGGTTGCTGAAAGCAATTTGCAAGATGTGCTCATAAAGCACGAGAGGAGTGAGCAGGACCCCGGCTGACACCACGCAGCCAGGCAGAAGGGGTCGTAGAGGGCTACGGCTCCGAAGGACCAGAGAGGAGCTGGCACTCAGCTTTCTCTGCGTGATGAGTGGTGCTGCACAGCCCTTCCCAGGGAGGCCAGGTATGGCTCTGCCCACCCAAGCGGCAGGCAGAGCGCTGAGGGCACTAATGGGCTTCAGGTGCCCCAACAGGCTTCACCTGGGCCCACAGCCCCTGTTCATGGATGAGGAGCTCCATTTAAACCCACGCCTGCAGCACCAGTTCTCTCTTGAGCTATGATGGGGGTGAGTCTGTCTCCAACCTTATGTGCTGCTGCTCCTGACAGAGCTCCCTAAACGTCACCTGCCCGGATCCCCCCCAGGCTGTGGATGAACCATTCATGGTCCCTACTCAGCTGCTGTGGGATGGTGCCCCTCAGTGAAGGCCCAGCCTGTGCTGGGGTTATCCATAACTCCTGGCTTGTCCCCTTTTACAGAGCATCTCCACTCCTGCTGCTTCCTAACGTTCTGCCCTGGGGAAGGTGCCTGGAAGCCTGATGAGCCACAGATGGGTCGCTGGACAATCCCAGAGAGGAAGGAGCAGTTCTGTCTTGTGGCCTGTCTGCTGGAGGAGAGGTGCCTTTTAACTACCGCGGTCAAACACGTTTATTTGTTGAAATATTAAGGTATGATTACAAAGTTCCTTATTTTGCATCACACACATCAGGGTTTGTTCTGGCTGCTGGAAGAAGTGAGCTCACAAATAACCCAACGGTCAGTTTTCTAACATTAGACTGGAATTGTCTTTATTTACTTTTGCAAACTTGGCCAAGGCTCAAGGCACTCTGATGTTATGTATTCTTCAGTAAACACAATTAACTGGAAACTCGGAAACACTGATATCATATTTTCCCTTGGGACTGGCCACGGTGAGCTGCTTTCTCTAGGCAGAAAATTAGCTTCCTTTTCCCCAGGGTTGCAGAGCCATTTGGCTCAGAGAAAAGTGGTGAAGTGAATAGGTTTGACGATGCAGCTGAGCTTGGCTTACTGCGGTAGCCAAAGGGTACGCAAAGCTTGGTAGGAATGGGAAGGTGTGGATTGCAAAAGGGCAGCTGCACTTTCTGTGTTGAGGGCAAGTTGTGTAGAACCAGTGAGTCCCCAAGGCTCAGCAGAAGTCTCGTGTTTGTGTCTGAGGCAGCCAGGTGGGATCGTTCGGATCTCTGCGCACCAAACATTTAACCGAAAACCTTACACGTGTGTATCAAAGCTGAACTTTAGGCTCCTGTTCTACATCCTCCTCAATAAGCCCTTGCTGTGGGAATGCACAGAGGCTGTCCAGAGCTTCACCGTGCCCCAGGACAGAGGGAAACAAGCTACATGTGCAGTAGGAGCTTTTCTAAGTGGGGTTACGAGCCCTCCTGCAGGTGATCCTGTCTAGTACTTCGTGATCTTACAGCTGGAAAAATCTTGTCTGCTGTTTGATATAATCCTTACTTACCGTAATTCAGGACAAATACTTCTCGTCCTCAACCAGCATAAACACATTAAACAGTTTATAGCTTTTCTCTCTCTAACTGGAGCCTTTTATGTGCGTGGCATTTAGGTACTTCTTGTATCACTGCCCTGCACCCCTTTGGTCTGCTGACTTCTAGATTGAACGAACTCCCATTCTTTCTTGCCTTATAGATCTATGATCTGGGCTTTTTCCAGATGGTCCACAGCTTCTTGAAGCGTGATGCTCATCTTCCAGCTTCTTATTGAACATCTAAATGAGGCAGAGTGTATTGATTATCCCACATATACACACATAAGAGATTTGTAACAGAAATATTCAGGTTGAAGTGAAGTCTGAATTGAAATATGTGTATGTCAACAATGGGGGGAAACCAGTAGAGTGAGGATTAAAGGAATGGCCAGTGCTCATAAGGCAGCGCGCTGTTGCCAGAACTGTGTCCCTAGGATGTCAATCCTGGTTGTAAAACTGAAGAATGTGTTGATGGCATGACCTTTGCTAAGGTCACAGCGCACACAAGTCATCAGCAGAGGAGCCCATGTGCCAGAGAATAGCATTGAGGTTGTAGAAATTCACATACTGTTGCAATTCCTGACAGGCCACTGGGAAAACAAACAGGCCCAGACTAGGAGAAATGGATAATCCTCAAATCTGAAAAGTTTAGCCCACACTGCTGGTAGCAAGAAGCTTCAAGCTGGAGTGCCTGACTTTCTGCACCTCCTGCTCTTGCCCTGCTCTCATCAACCTTTCCCTTCCATTTCTCCAGCAACACCAGGCTTTGCTGTTCTCCTGTCTGTACTTCCAGGCCTTTTGTTCTTTGCTCTCTGTTGCTCCTACAGTGTGACAGCTTTCTTGTTTGTCTTGCAAACCTTTCACTCTGCTGCTGCATCCCAGTTGCCTCTGTTTTCCCCCTCCAGCTGTCACAAGTGCAGAGCTACCTGCTCTGCTGTGCTTTTGGCTGCACGGTTTTAGCCCTGCTTTGGTGCATGGTGGTGCCAAGCTGCTGGCCTTTTGCCTCCTGGGAAAGGCTTTACCCGTGTATCACAGTATCGTAAGGTTGGAAGAGACCTTTGAGATCAGCAAGTCCAACCTATGACCCAACACCTACACCTACTACCTACACCTACTCCTACTTGTCAGTTACACCATGGCACTAAGTGCCTCATCCAAACTCTCTTTGAACACCTCCAGGGATGGTGACTCCACCACCTCCCTAGGCAGAGCATTCCAGTGAACAATTACCCTCTTAGTGAAGAGCTTCTTCCTAATGTCAAGCCTAAACCTCCCCTGGCGAAGCTTGAGACCGTGTCCTCTCGTTCTGTCACTGGCTGCCTGAGAGAAGAGCCCCACTCCTGCCTCACTACAGCCTCCCTTCAGGCAGTTGGAGAAAGCTATGAGGTCTCCCCGGAGCCTCCTCTTCTCCAGGCTGAACAACCCCCGCTCCCTCAGTCGCTGCTCAGCTACGTGTAGCTACGTGTAGCCACGTAGTTGATCTCATCCATTCATCATGCGCTGACCTTCAGCAGGCGGTCTCTGTGGATGGCACACTGCTCTCCCTTCCTTCTTTCCCTGTGCAGGATTGCTCCTGTTACAACTCGTTGTGCTTTTCCTCGTTGCCAAGGCTGTATTCACACCGCCGCTGAGCCCAGTCCATTCTAGGTTGAGCACTGCCCCTCTATGACTGAATATTTGGAGATTCTGGACTGATTAGAAGGGCGGAGGGGGTCTCTGCCCAAGCCCCTTGGAGGTCTGACCTGATGCATGGGTAGCTAAAAGATTTGCACCACTAGTTAACTCCTCGATGAAGGCTGGTTGAGATAATCATATTCCGCACCAGTACTGAAACAAATTTCCTGAAAATACAGGAGCAGCAGCAGAACAGAGAATGGGGCTGGATAAAAATGGGATGGAGCCTTGGCTAGGAACTTCCACGTCCCTCTATAGTAACACCTAAGCATGTACTATAGGTCCGTTTGAGGTCCAGGATCTGTGCCCGGCTTGTTGTGATATCAAGCAGGTACTGTGAGAGCGAAGGGTTTGCTGGAAGGCTCTGTTGATCTCGGGCTGGGGGTAGCGTATCTTCTTCCCCTCACTCTCTCATGAACAACTCTGAAAAATGTGAAAGGAAAATTGAAGAGAGAAAAAAATAATAATCCTTCTGCTCTTAGACCTGTCCATGTTTCCCTTCCGGCCTCTGCTGCACAACACCTCGTGTGACTCACGCAGAAGAAAGATAAGCAGGATTTTAGAGTTACTTTCTTTAAAATTTGAGCCCACTTTGGTCTTTCAGCTCAGAGAGCCGAACCCGCCCCCCCGCTGAACTGATGGGTTTTGGACAGAGGGCACATGTATTAGAGAATTTTTAAAGCAGTGGAACAGCACAGCAGGATTCACTCTCTATTATCCAGGAGTCATAAGTAAAGGCAATTCACAGCTGGATGCGAAAAAAATGGAGCAAACCGAAACAAACTGCTCCTGTCAACACCAGACTTCATGCAGTGGAGTAACTGTTCCGCTCAGCGCTGTCACGTTGTACTTTCCTTGCCAAGGTACGTGCTGTGGGGGTCAGCTGTCACTAGGGCCCATCCCCTCCTGGTATGAGCATCCTGACATGAAGTGCTTTTGACAGAGCAGCCCCTCTGGGGATGGGGCACCTTAAACTGGAACGCGCTGGCCCTCAGACAGTGAGATCTTGAGCAGGAGCAGGCTGAGCTTCCATGAGAAGTGCCTTACGTCAGGCTGTCAGGGGTTATGGCACTGCTCGAGCAGGTGATGCCCTTGGGTCCCGTTCCTTCCTCCATGACTTTTGGTAGCTTTGCAATTGGGATGCAGATGCCAAGACAGTTGGCCTCTGCACCTCCTGGCTTGCTTCCTTCATATCCCATTGATCAGAGGTTGCTTCGAGAGTTTCTCATTAACCCTCAAAGAGAAGATTCTTTTGGAACGCGATCTTTGCTGGATACAGAGAGCATCACAGTCCTCACTGGGAAGCTGTAGCAGAGCAGCTCTGCAGACCCATGGAAACGTGCTTTAGGTTACAGCAGCACAGAGCCCCTCGGTGTAACGGGGATGAGCACAGAAACCAGGCTCGAGGGCTTGTTTTGATTTCTGCTTCAGCCTTCCAATCTAAAGCACTTAATGCACATCAGGGAGCAGGGCAAGGAGACACTTTGTTCTCCTATCTTGCAAAGTCAATCAGTTGCATAATATGAATCACAGAGGCAGCGGGAACGTGAGCAAGAGCAGAGAAGGGATCCATCAAACACTTTATTGCAGCTACGGGGAGTGGTGAGCCGGGCCTCTCTACCCAACTTATCTTTCCCAAATTGCCTTTGAGCCTGTTTTGCATCAGCTGCCTGTCACTCTAAACACAGCTCTGACTGCAAGGTAGATTCCCCGTAGCCCTTGTCTGTTAGAACAGAAGTAAGCACCCCCCAAAAGCCTCCAGAATGATTCAGAGTTTGAATTACCAACTTCCTCTGCGTTAGGCTCACAGCTGGGCGAGGATTGCTCGGGGTCTGTGCGGGGCTGCGTGCTGAGCAGAGCACAGTTAGAGGCAGCGTGTGTGCGAGACAGGTACAGGTGAGAGAGCACCAGGTCAGGGAGTCACCCTGCCCCTTTGATTCAGAAGGCTGAACTCTGAGGGGTAAGCAGCTGGTTTTTTTAAGATAAGACTTAAACTCTGAACTCTTGCAGCTTGCAAGAGGTGTCTAGATAACTAGTCTGGTGAGGTGCAACTAGGATTCTTTCTTTGTCCCCCTCCATCCTTCTGAAGCTGGGCCACTGTGCAACCAGCAGTACCTGCCACATCACCTGAAGGAGTGTGAGCACCAGGGACTAAGGTGTGATGGCAGCCTGAGGTCTTGGCTGTTTCCCCTTCTGAGCCTTCTGCTATTCTTTCACCAGCAACTGCTTAAAACTATCCCAAATCTGTAGTGCTTATTCAAAGGTTGAGCTGCAGATGGTCTATCCCACATCCGAAGGGACAGACCCTCCACACAGGGTGGAAATTGCAAAACCCTAACCGGGGATGAGCCTCAAAAAAGCCATAGGTGCTTTTGGCAGGAACAAAAATGCCTCATTGAAGCTTGATGTTGACTCAGAAAGACAGATGACCAGTCTGTTCTCTCCCAGTGCAAGGTCTGATATGATGCCTTACCGGATGCTCTGCACACCTCTTGGCACTTAAGCCCCACATATTTTAGTTGAAGGAAACAGGATATCAAGGTGGACAGCAGTGAGGAATGTTGAAGAGAGAGCGAGCAAAAAGAAATCACTCTGATATGAAGGTTTCCAGGCATCTGACGCTGTCGTAGGCAATTTAATTCTTTGCCTAACAAACAGCAACAACATTTACTGTTGAAAGCACATCTGAAAGCTGTGGGAGCACATAATGACTGTGAGGAGCTTCTGGGCTTTCTTGCTAGGCTTTGTAAATTCATCTCTCATCCTTGCTATATTAGCACTATATTTAGCTGCTCCTACTCAGTGCATAAGTGATTCTCCTTTATGGGTCTCAAACACAAGATAACAAAGACAATTAAGGACGTTGCTGAGCAGAAGGTTCACGTTGGAGGTCTGTGCCTGGCACAGCTCTCCTAGAGATCCTAGCACACTGTCCCAAAGTGCTGGTTTCAGCTGTGACCTCCCTTGCAGGGCAGCAAGGCTACTTAGTGCATGCACGTACTCCCTCCAGAGACAGCCAAGTCTCCCTGGAGACCCTTGGCTGCAAAACAGCATTCCCAAGGATCATTTTGTCTGGATGCCATGGGATGTGTCCTCCTCCTTCCCACAGCTAATCTCTGGGGACTCTCCTGCCATAGCTTCCTGCCCCCTCTGTACAACACTGACCACTTCTTCCCCTCCTGCTCTCCTTTCCAGCTCTCATGACCCCAGTCTTTCCCATTTCTTGCCACCACAGCTCCATCCTGTTCCTCAGCCTGGCCTTCCCACCATGGGCACCCAATGTGCTGGTGCTCATGGGGCAAGGGAGGAGTATGGATAGGGTCTGCTCACAACAAAAAGCTAGAACAGGTTTCACAGAGCAGGGAGGAATGCAGAGTGTGCTGTGGTTGTGGTGTGAGGCCGTCTCGGTGACGGAGTGAGAAGATAAGCGATGCCCAGGGAGGATTTGCTGGCTGATGGGACGTTGGACGTGGTTTTTATGGGCATCCTAGTGCTCTCTGTAACAAACCAGGGTCTGTGCCTGGCAAACATTTCCAGGTGGGACAAGCCCATGAAATTAGGTTAAGTGGCAATCTCGTGTGAGGATTTTGTGGCTGGAGTTTAGCTGGACTGACTGGGACTGCAGCATTATTTCACAAAACAGGGAACCACAATTTGTCGGTATTACCCTCACCGGAGGCTTGTAATGGCCTGTGATGCACAAACAGGAGAAGCAGGGTACTTGTGCAATATCAAGCACTTTGTACATGATGGCCATCAATTTATGATAATGCTGAACAGTCAGGCTCCTTTCAGAGCCACTCTTGTCTTTAGAGCTAGCTGATCTCTCCGGTGATCAGAAACAGTACCCTGGATCTGAACGTACTTGACCTGAGCAAGTCCAGCTCCCGTGGCTCTGAGATTATCCAAGGCAGCGTCTCCTTTGATTCTTGCATTACATCCTTGGGATCAGGAATCCTCTGTGAATGACAGCTCAAGGATCGCTGCAGTAGGTCTCAGTCAGATTCCTGCACCATGCAAGGAATCTGAATGAGGTGAGCCAGTTATGGATACCGGAGGCTTGATTCAGAACAAGTGTAGAAGCTTAGATTTTTTTTCCTTCTGCTTTTAAACTTATTTCTAGCCGAAACACCAAAGCACAAATATGCCTTGGGACAGCAGCTTGCAGGAGTCTCACCTGCTGAGCCACTAAACGCTGTCTTTATCATCCAGCCTGCATCCAGAGTACCAGAAAGACAAGAAAAGACAGTTTCAGAAGAAACAGTCAAATCTCAGCCACATATACCCTGCTAAGAAGTTCAGAGGGAGGAAATGTAACAACATGGACCATTTATTTCTATTTTGGAAAAAGCAGAAATTGCTAAATGATGAGGCATTACACGTTGTCGCTCTCAGCATGGTGCTGTGAGCATCAGGTGCAGGGCACAGCCGTGTACCACGTGCTATAGATTATTCACAGCTCATTCCCTGCTTTTTCCCCCCACCCCCCCCGTGGCACAATGAAGCTCAGGACTGCTTGAATTGTCAACAATGCTGCAACATCAATTTAAATAGGAAGAGATCTTGGAAAAGCAGAGCTCACAGTAGTGACTGTTTTCCAGTAGTCTTCGCATGTCTATTACACGCCGTACACGTTCCTACGCAATCAGCCCCTGCAGCAAGTGATTTTTTTTTCCTAATGTAGCAATTTCATATTTTTATTACGCTGGATGTTTGCCACTTGCTGTTTCATTCACTGCAATTCACCTCCAAGACCGAGCTCGAGGAACTTCATGCTAAGATCAGCTGTTCTCAGTTGGGTGCATTTTGCTGCTTCCTTTTTCTGATTTCTAAACCAGCTGCAATGACTGATCCACTGAATACCTGGCACCTTCTAGAATTGCCCTTCAGGCTGGTGCCACGCCAAGGGCATTTACTTCTACCCCTAGTCAACTCGGCCATTGTGTGCAGCAGGCTGGCATCACCCTGTGCTTCTGAATGAATGCTGTTTCTCTGCTGCAGGTGCTTGTCCTTGCTTTTGTACTTCTCTAGCCTGCAATCATGATGCTCTGCCACCCCATCCACAGGCTTGTCAGGCATCATCTTTTAAATCACTGCCGTAGCCTTGAGACAGGCATTGACAGATGTTTGCGGCTTCCGAGCTGCCGTTTGTAAGCGGGCTTAGAGAATTAAACAACTAAACTGTGAGCAGAGCAGTAAGCAACATGCTTTGGATGCTGAGTCATGACCCCATAAACTAAATGTCCCCTGGGCTTTGCATTTCTGCATAAAATTTGTTCACTGGCACAGGACCTTGTGTTATGGCAGCTCTATCCCTCCTCATCTGCCACTGGAAAGATGAAAGGGCAAGAAGGAAGAAAGGTCCATCTAAGGTTAAGACAGTAGATCTCACTGGATCTGCAGTGACGAAAGATTTAGCCTTGCAGCCTACAACTTCATCCTCTGGCAACTGTCTAGGCAGAAGACAGCTCAATCACGTGAAGGAGTTGGGCTTTTTAAAGCTGTGAAAAAGAAGTCGCTGCACGGATGGGTTGCTAAAGTGTAGAAAGCGCGAGGAGTGTTTTTATTGTACACTGTACATAAAAGCATCTTAATTTCTGATGCTCTGGCCCTCTTCCCTTATGCCTTCTCCTCGCCTGTGCCTTAGGGCACATTCTGGTAAAGCACTCAGCCCGCGAGGGAGAGGTTCCCAGGGGAGGTGTGCGCAAACCTCCGTTAGATCGCTGTTAGTTGACACGATGATGGGCCCAAAGAGGTCAAACCGAGCTGTCCCACCGTTGCCCACCCAGCTCTTGTATCAACAGGAGATGTCTCACTAAGCTTCAATTGCGAAGAGCAAAGAGCCTGTGAAGAACAACGTGAAGGAACGCAGAATTGTGTGCTTTAAATAGACAGCAGCTAAACTCCTGTTACGCTACGTATCAGGTCGAAATATGGAGTGAAAACAGAGCGGGTTGCTGTCAAGGGTGAAACCATTCCCTGCAAGAAGTCTGTAACGTGTGTCTCACTAGAGCCACCCTTGCTCAGTGGGAGCAGCACCCAGCTCTTGGGTGCTGTGCTTCAGGCAGGGTGTGGGGGCTGAGGAGGGGCTGGCAGCACAAACACAGGACAAAACTGGCTGCTTCACGCCTCCAGCAAAGTTTCAAGGACAGAGGAGGTGCTGGCAATGAAGGAGACCCCCAGAGAAAGAGCTGAGATGAGGTGCAAGTGTCTGCTCGGTGGCCCCAACTGAGCGTGTCCCTACCTGGGGGCTACACAGCCCTGGGGATGATCCACACGGTTTCAAATCAACCAAGTGCACCAGGCTTGCCCTGGGATTCTTGGAGAAATGTGCTAAAGACCTCTCAGGACAAAGAGCGTTCGATTTTCATCTATTGTAGAGTAAAAGGAGTCTGGAAGAAAGCCATGCTCTGAGAGGGGGTGAGCTGTAGAGTCACAGAGCTATTAACCTTTTGATCAGTGCAGGAGCACTATTAGTATGGATGATAGCAGGCTCATTTGAAAAGGTGGTGATATAACTGATACCAGCTGAGGTGATACAGTGGAAAAATAGGCCTTTTCTAATGAGCTTAATAGCGCTTTTATGGGGGGGGGGGGGTGTTGTGGTGAAGTAGATTTATAAATGAGTATGACTTCCTATCAGTATTTGACTTAAAATGCCATAAAATGCGTGTTAAATGGACTGAAAGTGGCTAAATGAGACATTTCAGAGTGTTTTTAGTGTTGGAAAAGCATAAGTGACCAGGCATATGTTGACTTGGTTTGTGGCCCAGTATTATTGAAAACTTTCTTAATGGTTGAGAGGAAATGATTAAGGGGCTGCTAATCAAGATGGGTGATAAGACAGGGATTCGGGAAACTGGACAACAAACTACTCAAATTACAGTTTTTTCTGTTGTCTGACCAGACAAAAAAACCCCAATTATTTCATTAGCAAACTCAAAGCAGGAGGAAAAAACCCAGATCATTTGGACTGAAAATTAATTATTTGATACAAGATGAAATATTTTCTTCTAGGTAGTAACAGGATAAGTAGGCAGCCTAAAAACTCAGGGCTGATGCAAAGAAAAACCCAACCAAACCCCTCCAAATTGTTAGGAACTTTCAAGCACTTAGAAATGACAAAGATCTACTGATGTTGTCGATACAGAAAACATGTCAGAGCGTGGGAAATCTGTGTGAGTTGTATATTTGGTTGCATGGATTGTATGAAGTTGGGGCTAAGGGAGCTGCCAGGCGACTGCGGTAACATTTGGAGCATCGCTTTTTGGGAAGAGGAGGCTCAATAAGAAACCATGACAACAAACCAGAGCTGTGTTGCATTTAAAAGTTTGTCCTCCCCTTGTCCAAGAGAAGCAGAAAGGTGTCTGGGCAGCCTGGAGGTCCATCCACTTCAGAAGGGTTCTGTGTGAGCCATGAATTAACAGTGTGGTGGAATGATGAGTCACCCCGTTCGTCAGGGTGACTCTGGGGGCTGGTTGTGAGGGCCATGGCTGTGCTCTCGCGTGGAGTCAGGTGGGACGTGGGAAAGAATATTTTCCTCAGAGTATGCTGTGGGACAGCATTTCTGGGAATCCCAGAGCTGGCCAGACGACTGTATGGGGACAAGCGTGGCCTCTCCATGTGCCTTTTAGAGAGGTCAGGCCACAGTCGCTGCCGTGGGACAGGAAATGTGGCTGCGTGCAGTGGCAGGCGCGCTCTAAGTGGATTCAGCCAAACTCAGATCCAGATGGTCCTTCCAGGGCTCTCTGCTCCCGGTTTGTTGACCGTGTTCAACCAAAGCACACGTGCGTGTGGAGAACGCCGCCACCCTCGTTACTGGAAGGAAATCTTACCCACTAAGGGGTGTGCTGAAGCAGAAATCCATGGTGGGAGGTTGCACAGGAAGGGACTTTGCACAGATTGCTTGGGGCTGGGGTGAGTGAGGAGCAAACCAGCACAAGTCCAGCCCCAACCACCCCACCAGCAGGGCTCGGCGCTGGGGCCACACGTATTGGCAGAGGTATCAGCAGGGCAGCTGCTTCTGCAGTGCCACCCAGGTTAGTGCTTCTCAAGAGTGTGCGAGCTGCTCCGGCCCCTCGGCGCTGTCTGCAGAGCAGATCAAGGGCCAGAAATGCACCGGGTGGGAATGGCCGCACGAAAGACGGGCGCTCAGGCAATTTGCTAGCATGGTCCCGAGGCACTTGGCTGGCTTTTCAGCAGGAGGAGGAGGAAAAGCAGGCCACTGTTAGCCCCTGCAGGGCAGACTCAGGAAGGGAGCAGTGACAGGAGAGGCTCTGTCCCAGCAGCACGTCCTCACAGCTCCCATGTCATGCCCTTTTGTTTTCAGTGACGCGAAGCAGCCGTCGTCCCCGCATGCTTGTGCATCCTCCAGCTCAGTGCCCTGAGACCGGGGAGGAGAGCCCTGCGCTGCCACGAGGGCACAGCCCGTGCTAGCTCAGTTCCATGCAATGACCACCCAACCAGCATTCCGTGTCCTCCCACAGCCTGGCTGCGCTGAGCCGAGGGATCCGTGCCACACACGCTTGTGTGCGAGGGTGAGCACGTGTGTGGCGTTTTTCCCTGGCAGTAACGTTGGCAGGGAGAGCTCGTGTCACTGCCTTGTCTCCAGCTGCCTGGGCAGGAGGGATGCCACGGTGGGAACCGCAGGTGTTTGCTGTTGTGCTCTCTGCTGTGAACCCCTGGGTGCCCTGAAAGCACTGCACAGCCAAGAGACGTATCGGCCAGGGAGCCCCCGCTCCCATCCCGTCCTCACTGCTGATGTTCCCGTGCTGCAGGTGAAGTGAGCCAGAGGTGACGTGGCAGGCACAAAAGTGGCATAAGCTGCCGCTTCTGCATTTGGCAGGGAGGAGGAGATTTTGATGTTGAGCACGGTACGGTCTGTGCCGTGGGAGAAGAGAGCTGACTACGAGGGTAAGAGATGGAAGGGGGTACTTTTGATTGGGGACCAGCTGGAGCAGCCAAGAGGGTGTTAAACTGCAACAGCCGGGAAATACAGCTTGGAAGAGGAACAGTACACAAATCCAAACCCCTCCATGGGGGCTGGACTGAATCAGAGTGTGTTTATGAACTGGAAAATGGGAAAATTCAACTGCAGCAGTTCTGGGAGTCTGCATACCCAGTGCAAGGAGAACAGTCTTAATTGTAAACCCCTTCTGGGTGGCTGTTGTGGTGCTGGGGTTAGAAAGCTCTTATCCCAGCCCGCTCACGCAGAAGTTGGAGAATCCAGAAGGTGATTCGATGTTGGTGCCATTAGCATTCATTTGAGTGTTGTCAGAGCTGTGCAGCAAATGTGCTTACAATCCACAGAGCGATGTGGGGCTCCTAAATCTGGTTCCACACCAATTAGCAGAGAGACTTCAGAACCTCTGTGTTCTGCACAAATGTTCCCTGCAGTAGCAAGCAGCCTGTGGGAGCTTCCTGAGTTGGGAGGTCAGGCTCTGGCTGCCGCAGTTAGGGTCTGAGAGCTTACAGACACCTTGGCCATGTTGGTTGCCTGAGCTCTTGAAAGCTGGAACGAACGTGCTGCAGTTGAACACGAACAGCAGTAACATCGCACCAGATTGAGATTAAAATGAAATTAATTAAATAAAATATTTAGCAATTAAATCATTAATTGGTTAACAGTTTTCCCCTTGGCTGTATTCTACCCTTTGGCTTCTCTCCTTCCAAACAAAAGACATCAGAGAGCTTTGACATCAACTCTGCCAGTGCTCAGTCACTTCCTACCCATCCACCCAAGCACTGACAACTCACCGACGCTAAAAACAGCTGAAATTTTACACTGCCCTGGAGTGGATTCTTAGTCCAAACAGCGCAGGAGCCGCAGGCACGGTGCCTCAGGTTTGGCAACAGGATGGTCACATTCATAGGAAAGCATTCTAAAGTTAATTAGGGCATCGCCTTTCAGCACAGTTGATGATCCAAGAGGATGCAGTACGCCAAAAGAAGCTAAACTAGCCCGGGATTTGGCTCTTCTCTGCTGTTGGCAGAAGGCTCTAGAGACACAGGAGGGAAAAGCTCACCCTGCAGCTTCTGCAGGCCCTGGGCAAAGTATTTAAAAGTCCCTGGGGAGAGGGAGCAGAGCAGCGGGTAGCGTGGGCAGGCAGCCTGCAGCTGAACTGAAGCTTCTTTATTTCACAGCAGGAGCAAGACTTGAAGCGCAGCAGAGCATATGCACATCCATCTGCCCAAACCTTGCCCCTCTTTTATAATGATGGTACAGGCTGTGCCGAGCCACAGCTCAATAAATATCAGCCAGTTCTCTCTCTCCAGAGGGGCAGCTGCCTTCTGCACCCTCCAAGTGTTGTAGCTGGCGTCATTCTGCTCTCGCAGCAGAGCCAGGCAGCGCGGTCATCACCGAACATCCCTACAACCAAGTGTTTCCTGGGTTCATCCTTTAGCACAGGTAGCCTCACCGCTGCCACAGAATCCTCTCTGGGCAGGCACTATTGTTTTAATTAATCATCTTCCCCTGGGGACTCAAGGGCTACTGAGTTCCAAGGTCTGGCTTATGATTCAGGGCAAATGTAAATGAAGAAGTGAGGTACTGCAGGGATACCTCAATACCTGAGGCAGCTGCCTTGTCAGCCTCCTGTCTCTGTTTCTCCTTTACAGGTACATGAGCTGTCCCCAAATCCACGTGCGTGCCAGCACACACACATTTTAGACCCCAAGAGTGATGTGCCCCTCAGAGGTTCTTTGCAACCTCAGTAAAGGCATATATTCATATGCCTTTAGAATAAAACAAGACAGTCTGGTAGTTCCCTGCTAAATTTACATTCTTCTTCCCTTAGAGCTCCAGTTTCTGGATTTGTTGAGATTACGGGAATATTTTGTCTCCCTGGTTTTCCCCAAGTTGCTTTAAATAGAAGAGGAAAATAAACAGAGGAACCAGCAAAGCTCATCTCTCTTCTCAGAATTGATTTTTTGACCCTTTTCACTGTCTTTGAAAATCTTTTCCAGCTTTTATTCGCACCATTCCGACGTTTGCAATAGAGGAAAGCCCCTGAAGCTTTTTCCATCCTTTTAAAAGAACACACCTCTGCAGCCAGGCACCAACCTTCATTTCTGGTACAGTTTTCAATCCCACGCACTCCTTTGTCTTGACTTATACGTCACCCTCTTCATCTTGGGTGGGCAAAAAGGGGATGGGTGCTGCTGCTGTGCTGACTCCTGACTGGGTCATGGAGAGCTGCTGGGCTGGCTGGGCTAGGCTATAAAACAGAGCCAAGGCAGCGCAGCTGGCTTAGAGACGAGCCTGAATTCTGCAGACAGCGAAGGACCCACGCACAGCCCCTGCCTCCTCCTGCGTTGTTGTTTTTCCTGGAATACAGAACCAACCTCAGAGCAAGATGTGCAAAGGACTTGCTGCACTGCCAGCTACTTGCTTAAAAAGGTACTGGGTTTTTTCTGGGCATCTGTTAATAGTCTTGTTGGTCAGGAGATGTGCTGATATATTATGTTCTGTGTCTGAAGCAGAACTGGCAGATTAGGCTCTAATTATTCTGTAAGATTAGATACAAATGGTTGCTTAAAGGATTTTCTTTTCTTTGTTAATCAGAAGCAGAATTGCATAAAGGTTTTGTACGGAGCTGAGGGAACCCTAAACCCATCCTTCCCACCAGCCAAACAAGCAGCTTTTAGCACTGCTATATTTTGATATTCCTGTTATCTGCTTCTGCTCCCAGCCTTGCGCCCCTTTTCCCTTTTGAATCCTCTTTCTCTGCTGGATTTTCTTTTCTTGATTTTTTTTTGAGGAGGAAGCGAGACAACCAAGGTATCAAAAAAATTGAGGTTCATTTCCCCAAATGCATATCAGGTGCAGGAACCCAGCCTGGCAGGACCGGAAACCCAGCCACCAGCAGGCAGGAAAGGGGATGTGGGCCAGCCCAGCTTTGGGTGCGGCACCGATGGGTGTGGGATCAGCCAGTATCCTGGGTGCGTGCTGATGCTGAGGGAGGTGGGCAGACTGTACCCCGATGCACAGCACTCCAGGGCTGGTGTGGGGCTGGACACACCTGCACTGTGTGGTGCCAATCAGGATGGGCTGAGCTGGACCCCTACCGTGGGTGCAGGATCCTGGTGTGCGGTACCAGCCAGTTATCCCAGCCCTGGCAGGATGGAATGGGTGCATCCACAAGCATGCCCTCAGCCATATGGCCTGCCAACAGCCCAGCACGAGCTCTCCTGGGGGGATGTTACTCCTTTCCAGGTGCTATGGTGCCCCTAGAATGGCAGTCACCCCCCAGAACTCCCTGCTTGTCCAGATTTGCACGGGTCTCTGATGGCACAGCCTGCCCTTCTGGCCACTCGTGCCCACAGCTCAGGCTGCTTCCCAGTGCCTGAGCAATAGGAGAGGGTTGGGAAAGTACAAACTAAGATGCCCTGTTTATGGTGAATAAGAAAACAAGGGCTGAAAATGTAAGGAAAAAAATATTCACAACCTCCCGTTCAGTTTACAGGAACATTTGATGCAGGTAAAAAAATAACATTTAAAAAAAATCAGAAAAAAAAGAATTGCATCTTTTATGATGTCTGTCCAGGATTCTTAAGAAAATCCTCCCCTCCCAGAAAGCTGCAGGAATCACTGCAAGCCGCAGTACCTTGTTTCCTCCTGCTGCTGCCTTCCTGCAGACCCAGCCTCCTTCTTCCAGGGCAGCCAGAGCAGCTGGTGTTGGCTGGGCAGAGCCTGGGCACGCACACCCTGCTCCTCAGAAGCTGTGAGCCTCCTTTGCTCTCACCCTAGTGCTGAAGTAGTTAGGGAAACATCCATGAGCGCAGGAAAGCAGCGAGGCAAGATGCGGCAGGACTGCTGACAGGGTGCTGCGGCTGGAGCCCAGAGCAGGGCTGGGGTGCCGGGCAGTGATGGGGGCTCAGCCCTGCGCCGCTTACTGCGTTTTTCCAGACGCTGATCTGAGGAGCAGAAGAATTCCCTGGTGACGCTGTCATTGCACCCTGCAGCAGGCCAGAGCAAGCAGGACTGGCTCACCTGCCCCCCTCATCCTTAAACTGGAAGAAAATCCAGAGAGATGCTGAGGGCTGGATGCTGTTGTCCTGGGCACTCTGGGAAGCAGAACAAAATGAAGCCTGTATTCTCATAGACACTTTCCACAGAGGATGGGAGCAGCTTTGCAGTCAGCGTGGGCTGGTTGTGGTGAAGCTCCTGGCTCATCCCTGGACCTCATCCCGTGGTCCTGTGCCGAACCTTTTGCTTCCTTCCTTCCTTCCCTGTGCCATGGGCAGCTGCTTGGGGGGGTGGCCTGGCATTGTCCCATTGTTCCTGTAGCTGAGTAATGAGGTCAGGAGGTGACCAGGGCTGAGGGAAAGCATTAGTAAGGACACTGGTAGCCGAGCAAATCAGTTCAGGGAGAAGCAAGACATTTACAGCACGGTGATGCCTTTCCATGGCAATATTTTAGCTGTACATAAAGAATAGGAAAACAGCAGCTTCTGCCCCTTTGCCAGGCCTGCCTCCAGACTAATGACCTTCTCAGCAAGCAAACGGTGCTTTTGAACATGAAAAATAACTTCTTTGACTTTGGTGTATTTGTCTAGCAACAGAAATGTGCATTGTGTGAGGAGTGGAGAGTGTTCCAGCAGCAGTGACCTGCCTTTGTCACTGAGTAATGATCCAGGAGTTCATTGTGGGTGAGGAGGCTGCAGAGGCAGCTGCAAGGCGTTATCTTCATCTCCTTCTTGAATTGTTTCTTCCAGTGCCAAAGACATGAAGCATCGTCTGGGCTTCTTTCTGCAGAGGTCGGACTCCTGTGACTACAGCTCTTCCCAGGGCAAGAAGGAGAAAATATCTTCAAGCCAGAGGTAAGAACAGATGTTGCCATGTAGTTAAGCTCAGGCTGGCAACAACATGTTGTTTGCTCGTTCACGGAGCTGAACTTCATCAGTGTTTCTGCTGCTGCTTCCTAGCACCTCCTGAACACCTGTGTTTGAATCTAGTGTGGCAATAAGGTATTGATAGTCCCTTTCCATGAAGAAGGTTGAAATATGGGTCCCCTTCTGCTAGCAGTTCTGTGATTCAAGTCTCCTGCACAGGGGAATAATCACAGAATCACAAGGTTGGAAGAGACCTCTGAGATCATCGAGTCCGACCGTGCCTGTCTCCCCACCAAATCATATCCTTAAGAAAATAATCTACCTGTTTTTTTAAACCCCTCCAGGGATGGTGACTCCACCCCCTCCCCAGGCAGCTGTGCCAATCCCCGACCTCCCTTTCAGTAAAGAAATTCTTCCCCATGTCCAGTCTAAACCGTAATGCCATCACAAGACCCAGCGTGACTTTAACGCACTGCAGAGTCGGCACCGCTGGCTCTGGGTTCGTGTGATGTTCTGCACAGCTGAACACAGGCACTGGCACAGGAAACAGACAGGAGTCTGTCAGGGTATGACTGCACTCACTGAATTTGAAGCAGATGGTGCCGTGTCCAAGAAGGGCTCCAAAGGCCAAGGTGTGCCCCTGAAACAGATGAGCCCTAGGATGTTCTGGTTTGGGAGGGGGAAGGAATGCAGGACGTGTGTCCACATTCCCCATGTGTTTCTAGTTGCCGTGTTCCTCTCTCTTCCACAAAGCTACCGCTGTCCCTGGCAGGCTGAAGTGAGCCCTTCAGAGTGCACCGACAGGGCCCGTAAGAGAGCCCTCCCCATGCCCCAGTGAGAGGCACAGCCAGTCACAAAACAAACACAAAGACCCCCAACAATTTTTTCCAGGACAATTCCTTCCCAGCCCATGGCTGGTGATGGGGATTGCTAACTGGGGTGTCTGCAGATGAGATCTGGGATGCCCAGGGGTCTCTGTAGGGCAAGCAGACATTTCTCTTCTTGGTCTCCTCTGTATGTTCTTACAACAGTCAGAGAAGAAAAATTTCAAATGGTGCCAAGCAAAAATACAAATTTATCTCCCGTGTACTCCCCTTAAATCTTCCTGATGTTTCTCCATTTGTCTCCTTTTAGAGTTAGCCAAGAGGAAGTCAGAAAGTGGGCAGACTCTTTGGAAAACTTGATCCATCACGACAGTAAGTAAAGAGGGCCCTTCTGCTGCCTGCAGCGTGCTGTGAGAAGTCCCTGGAGAATGGGACATCATCTTTTATCTCTCAGCACACAGGACTCTGAGAGGGGCGGTGCAGGGTCCCCTTGGTCAGATCCAAGGCACAGCCGCAATGAATCATGGATGCGTTTTTGACTTAGTCCCAGTGCAAGAGGAGGGCAAGACTGCAGCACACAAACAATGGGTTAAACAAGAACCAAAAAGTGGAGAAACTGTTCGCAGCTGAGCCCATGGGAGACTTTGTCTTCCCATCGGTTCCAGCCTGCACTGGTGTCTTTGAGGTTTCCTTCGCGCTGTTCCCATGGCCTGAGACTCTGCGGTGTGTGTTGGCTGTCTCCTCAGGGCCTCCTGGGAACACGAGTTGCGTGACACAAGGTCACAGTTGGGAAGCAGTGCAGCTGAGGACCCATGTGTGACATTCCCATGGGGCCTGTCTGAATTCCGGCCTCCCCCAGCGCGCATGAGCGACAGCTGTGGAGGCAGGCAGCCAGCCCCGCCGCGAGGCTGCGGGGAGCCTCTCCGTCAGCTCTGGGAGGGAGAACCCAGAATTGCTGTTTGCTAGGGTTCAAGCGTCTGACTCCCCAGGAGCCAACACACCTGATCTGGTTTTCCTCTAAACAATCTTTAGGAGGACTGGCCGCCTTCCGCGCTTTTCTCAGGTCTGAGTACAGTGAGGAAAACATCGAGTTCTGGGTCAGCTGTGAAGACTACAAGAAAACCAAGTCACCAGCCAAGCTCAGCCCCAAGGCCAGAAAGATCTATGATGAGTTCATCTCAGTGCAGTCAACAAAAGAGGTAAGTGCACAGAACACTTCCTGGGCAAAGGTATCATCCTAAATTCTGAACCAGGCCAGCAGTACAGGAAAGCAGAGAATGGTGGTTTCACAGTTGAAAGGTGCCGCTGCTCTAGTGGCTGGCAAGGGAATGGTGTCACAGTCTCACAGTATCATAAGGTTGGAAAAGACCTCTGAGATCATCGAGTCCAGCCTATGGCCCAACACCTACACCTACTCCTACTTGTCAACTACACCAGGGCACTAAGTGCCTCATCCAGTCTCTCCTTAAACACCTCCAGGGACGGTGACTCCATCACCTCCCCGGGCAGGGCGTTCCAATGGCCAATCACCCTCTCAGTAAAGAACTTCTTCCTAATGTCAAGCCTAAACCTCCCCTGGCGAAGCTTGAGACCGTGTCCTCTTGTTCTGTCGCCAGTCACCTGAGAGCAGAGACCAACCCCAGCCTCACTACAGCCTCCCTTCAGGCAGCTGTAGAGGGCAATAAGGTCATTTTTATTTTGTATTAAACTTGGCTAGAGGGAAAGTTGGTTTAGTTACACTTAGTTTCACTTTCCTGGCTGCATCCCAGAGGAACATGTGTCAGTCTGCCCTGACAGTTCAGCCGGCAGGGGATACTGCGTTGGTACGCAGCCACACAGACTCTGCCAAGGCTGCAAACTGCCGTTTCAGCCAACTGCCCACCAAGGATGGCTGAAGCACTCCTGGTGGAGAGGCGCTTGGATTTCCCCTTACATCTGCGAGCCACTGCCGGCACAGAGCCTACTCACACTGTCCCTTTGGCCCACAGGTGAACCTGGATTCATGCACACGGGAGAAGACAAGCCACAACATGCTGGAGCCTACACTGTCCTGCTTCGACGAGGCTCAGAGAAAAATATTCACCCTCATGGAAAAGGATTCTTACCGCCGTTTCCTCAAGTCTCCCTACTACCTGGACTTGGTCAGCCCACCTGGTGCTGGCTGTGGGCCCGAAAACTGCAAAAGAAGCCACGCTCGCACCTTAGACTGCAACTCTAACGTCATCTCTCAGTGCGCCTGAACCTGCAGCAAGGCAGGAGCGGGCTGGGCTCTCGCAAGAATATACGGCAGCAAAAGCATTCACTGGCATGAAGCATCAGAGCTGTCTCCAATAGCTGTCTAATGTCCTAGTTGTATCCCCTGTTGTGCAACAGCCAGCATTTTTAACCCGAGCCAGGCTCAGTTTGTGCAGCAAACCCTCCTCTGACTCGCATCAGTACAGAAGCCCTGGAGCCTAGGTCTGACAGGAAAGCGGGGTGCAATCACCGCGTGTCCTCTGCGTGTCTGGTGAGGGGAGCGGTGGGGGAGCACGCTCAGACCCAGCACTCCCAGCTGGCAGTGCTGCAGTGTGACACCTAGCAAGGAGCAGGGGACAGAGGAAGCCGAGGGAAGCGCTGGGGACTCTGATCTCCCCTTTCTCGTGGGCAGAAGCTTAGGTGAAAAGGCTTTGCTCTGGTCCTTCGCTGTTTGTAGAGCTCCCGGGTGTCTGGGCTTCCAGTAGCACCGGCTCAGTGCTCAGGCTGTGCTGCATTACTGCAATTGGACACACGAAGAGTTCTTACTCCTTCTTGTAGGGAAACCAAAATTGTTCAAACAGCCTCCCTCACTCGCCACAGCCACAGGGATGCTCTCCCCTCTACCTGTTTCCCTCTGCAGCATCTCGTTTGCACTGGCCAAGGATCTTTCCTAGGGAGGAGCTATATAGGGGGGGAGGTTTATTATTTCACATTATTAATTGTGCCCTTCATGCTCCCAGGTTAAATACCAAAGCTGAGAGAACAGAAACACGTTCCTTCTCTCCCAGGCAGGCAAGTGTATATTACTGTCTCTGGGAGTGCTGTCTGAATTCAGGTTTGCCTGCCCTGGAGCAGGTTGTGATGCAACAGGAACACTCTACAGCACAGCTGGGGAGGCAAGACCCTGCCTGGGAGTACTTGAAAATGTCTTTTTTTAATTTTAAGTTCTTTGTGTTTCAGTAGTAGCATGATTCGCTTTTCTCCTGAACATGATAGCAGGAATGTGTCAGTCTCATCACTGATCCTGGACTTTGCCGGAAGGCAGCTTGCTTTCTAATCACTGCAATTAGACATGGGGACTTTGGGACTGGCACTGACCTGCAGTTGAAGGCACCAGGAATAGATGCAGGGCTTGCTCTCTCGGGCTGCAGTACTAGGTGTCACCATCCAGGAGCTGGGACAGCTCACTCTGAGAAGCTGTCGGTGAAACTGTCTCCCAACCCTTGGTCTCTCCTTAGTTGGATATTGCTGCTCTGACAACCACGCATTCCTCACTCTGCATCCCAGTCCAGACATCAGGGTTTTGATGTGGCAGGAGCAGACTGCGGTTCTCCAGCAAGCATGTCTAGGCCCGTGGAGAAACATCTCTTTGGACATCTGCTTTATTTTGTATTTATTAGATTCTACTGACACACACCACCCCTGCATGTTCAGCTAAGAGATGGAGAGGCTTGCTAAGGCTCTGAACATAGCCAAGCATGTGGCTATGCCTTTTTTCCCCCTGGTACTAGGAACCCTTGATAACTATTGTAAAAACTGTATTGGTATTATTTAAATAATGATGAATACACTATAAATAAAAACGTTTGCATTAGTACCTTCTAAAACGCCGTTCTGTGGACCCAAGAAAATGTACGGAGATGCAATTTATTGGCCAAGGTTACTCCAAGAAGTTGTTTTACTAATGGCTTCGCTCAGAAGTTGGTTTAAATTATGGAAAGGTGAAACAGACCTTACAGCCTTCAGGTATGCTCAGCGCCGTGAGCCCGGGGAGAGCTGGGCTTTCTGGGGTCCGTGCTGTGCCTGACAGTGAGCTCAGCACAGGGACAACCCCTCCTGGCCAAGGGGCTGCGATGAGCACGAGGGCCCCCTCGACAGCCTTGGAGGAGGGAACGTAAGGGAGTATCTCCTCGCTGTGGGTGTTTTCCCAACTGGAGCTCCAGAGGGGAAAAGGTTTTAGCCCAGAGCTCAGCCCATCCCTGGGCTCAAACCGTGCAAGTGCAGAGCACGGGGCTGGGCGTGAGCAGGGCTGGCTCTTGCTCCGTCCCTGTCCTTGCAGGCACTGTGGCTGCTGCTGGAGCGAGCGCCAACTCTGTGAGCCAAAGCCCAGAGCAGTGCCCGGGCAGCAGGGCTGGGGGTGCCTGTTCCGCCCTGACACTGGGGAGTTTCCTCTGGACCAGCCTCCTGGCTGATAGTCCGATGCTCTTTTCAGTTCCCTGAGAAACCATGCCATCTGCTACGGCAGAAGTTCTCAGGGGCCTTTGGTTTGGGGCACAAGTTTTGGGAGTTCTCCGCAGAGGGTAAGGAAACCTTCGGCGCAAAGAGACAAGGAAAGTAGTCCATCGAGATAGTAGCAGAGATACATATTTATGTGTGGATTACTGAGTGGTACAAGAATACAGGTTAAAGCAACCGGTTCCTCAGCGCTCACCATCCTGCGCAAAGATCTCTATGGAAATCACACGGAGAACATCAGACTGAAAATCTGCTGCTCACGGCTGTGAGGAGCCGATTCCCTCTCCAGCCCTTAGCCATGGCACTCAGCACCCTCCAGGGAGTGACCAAGGAGTAAGGGGAGCTTTGACAAGCCCTAGGACACCCCCAGCTCTCCATGGGCAGCAGGCATCTCCCACCACTGCTTTGTAGGCTTCAGCAGTCCTCAGGGCTGGGACTGGGCAGCACAGGCAGAGACTTGGCATGCAGGGGGAGAGGTGGGCAATCCACACCACGGCTGGTGACATGCAAGGGTCTGGGTCACTGAAGTAACCACAAAATGCACTGCAAATGTTTCTCCGGTGTTCATCAAGGGTTGCGGCCCCAGGGTGCCCTCCTCTGCATCGCCCTGTTGTGGGATCGGGCACCAGGGAAGCCCAGAAGCAGCACCCGATGCCTGGGAACCCCGGCTGCAGCGTGAGGTTGCCTCACCCCACGGCAGAATTTGGGGTCCCTCGGGGAGCACAACACTTGCCTCCTGCACTGGCTTGGGCACCAGAACGCACCGGGGCTGCGGGCACCCAGCAGCCACAGGGTGATTTCGGAGGGTGTTTGGAAGATGCACCTTCATATCAACTTGCATGGGTGGCCAAGGTTTCCCTGAGTGGGGTCTGGGACTGCAATAAAACCACCCACATTCATCTCTGCCACAGACCCCAAGCACAATATCCAGAAATTCTGCTTTTTGACTCTCTGACCCACTGAGGACCCAGATGCCTGTGTGAGGAGTACGTAGATATGTGTGTATACTTGTATATGTCTGTACGGGTACGGATGTACAGCGCCGTACGCGGAGTGCTCATACGTGTGACGAATTTCACCAGTGATAAAATAACATGAAGTATTTCCTACCAGAAATATAATGGTTGGTATCAGCTTGACAGCAAACACCTCTGGGCCTGCAGGAAGCTTGGCTGTGGGGTGAGTTCAGGCACTGCTGCTTTTCGGGGGTGAGCCTGTCACGCGGTCAGCCAAACAACCCTTCTACACAAATCATATTTCCCGAGAGCTGCAAAACACTTCAGGGGCCGCATTTTGTGCCCAAGCAATAGCTCGGTGGCACCTGTTCCGTCACCCCCATAAAGTGGGCTTCCAGCGCTTGAGCAAAATTGAGCTGGGGAGAGATTTCTGATAGAGCTGCCTCATCTCTCCTGAATCCAGCCTCCACCTTTCCTTTTGGCACGTACATACCCAGACACCTTCTCGCTGCCCTACGCGTCGCTGTTGCAGCCAGTGACATTTCAGATTGTGGTGGCACACGGCAAAGCAGCCCCCCGCAGCAGCAGAGCTTTGGCACCTGACCGGGAAACGTGCGAGGGTATCTGGAAATCGCTGGCAAAGGATTAAGTCACGATGAAAGAGGTGGGCTTTTTCTGTAGGGAAGCCTGTTTAGTTTTGCATTTCTATGAGTCAAACTGTGAGCAGGGAGTGCTGAACCCAGTCGTCGTGACACCGGTGCGTGGAGATGTTAGGAGGATGCAGAGAGTGCAGAGGTAGAGGTGGTGAGAGCACCCTGCAGCAAAAGGGCTGGCCAAGGCACCCTCCTGTGCCCAGCACTGCCCTTGGCTCCCCATTATTGCCCTCTGGCTCTGGGCAGAGGGCGCTGCCAGGGGATCCTGCACCCTTTTGGCTGCTCACAGACTCCCTTGTGGCTCTTTGGGGCTGCCCAAGCTGCCCTCACCCCCCTGCGCTCACCCCAGGGGATTGCCCAGCGAGCATCCCCCCCCACCCCTCCAGCACTGACTTTCCCAGGCCATTTGCTTCAGAGTTAAAAAAAAGTCACGTTTCTGAGGGCCTTCATCCTTCCCCTGCCTTCCCATCCCTGCCTGGAGAACGCAGCCTACTTCCTGATACTCGTGATATATTTTTCTTCATCACCATGACAACGTGTAAATATTTGGGGCTGATGGGGTTTTGATCAGATTTTGAAAGTCTCGAAGAGGCTGGCAAATCCATTGTTTATGTTCAGATGGAGTCTCGTGACCTGCAGTTGAGGCTGAGCATCCTGAGGGAGCCGGTTGGTCCAAGAGATGCCTGCTGGGAGCGTGGCCGCTTGTTATTTTGCCCACAGCTTTAGGGTTGCCAGCTGGGCAGGTGGATCCCCGCAGGGTGCTGTGGATGCTGCAGGAATGAACTGTCCGGGCACCACGGAGAAGGGGTTCATCGCCTTCACCTTATGGCTGAAATGAGACCCCAGTCACCTTTCACGTACGCCCTTGCCCGTCCTCAGTCATGATTTATTCTGCTAACAAACGGCGGGCTGGCTCCGGAGCGTTTGCAATGAGCTGCTCTTTTTAAGAGACCGCTTTATGGCAACACGTGTCCCAGGCAGGTGGGAGGAGACAGGAGAGAGGGGTGCAGGTTCCACAAACCCAGCAGAGTTTGCCGTCTGTTCAAGAAGACAGGGGTTTGTTTATTTTTCACGTGTCCACCGCTGGGTTTGTGTTTGTGTTTGGGGGCTTTGGTTGGGATTTTTTGATTGGATAGGAACAGTTGCCACTGCAGCTTTTTCTCCCCAGCTGGATTTTCCTCCCTGCTCTAATCAATGCCCCTCGAGTGAGTTTGTGTAGAAGGGTGGCGTTGGCGTGCCTGCTGCAGAGAGAAGCAATCGGAGCAAGAAACCACTGTGGCAACACCCCCAAAGCTGCAATCCCAGCCCACCACCAGCCAGCAGCACCGCTTAGGGCTGCACGTAGGCACTGGGGACACGGGCACAGGCTGCGGGCTGCGAGCTCAGTACATCGTGCAAGTGGCTGGAGCGAGAGGGACGTCTGGGTTGCTAACTAGTCCCGGTGTTTTGAACAGACAGATCTTGTTTCATCCTCTTTACTGACTTTAGTTTGAAGCAAACAGGCTGGGTCACAGCTGGCTCCAAGTGGGGTCGCGGGGGAAGTGGTGCTGCAGGCTGGCTCTGCCCACCCCTTGTGCCAGCCAGGTGTGCCCTGCAGCACACGGATGTGCTGCTCCCAGCTCTGCCATAGAGCCAGCTCTGCCTTCACTGCTGTGCAGCCACCTCTGCCACCGAGCTGCCACTCTGCCCGCTGCTTGGCTGCTCTCTGAACACAAGGTGATGCCGATCCCACGGTGGGCACGCCTTACCCAGCACCCTAGGGCTGCAGCCATGCTGGGCTTGGCCAGGGAGGGGGGGGCACCCATAGGGCACCCTGTGCAACCTCAGCAACACCCTGGGAAGCCAGGAGGAGGGATTGAGCCTGGACAAAACCAGCAACATGGGAAAATTTGGGAGAAACATTGTCAAATCCTAAGATGGCAGAGCCGACGCCTCAGAGCCTCCGACTAACGCCGAGCCCCACAGTGCCAAGGCCATGGCAGCTGCCCGAGTGGCTCCCAGGCACTGCAGAGCTGGGGCTGCTCCACTACCCTTCCGGGTCCCAAACCCAAGGAGGATCACCAGGGGTTTCTGCTAATTGGTCTTTTGTGGGAAAGGAAAGAGACCGTAAGAGGAAACACGGGGGCATCTGACAGTCCAAAACACGGGGGTAGATGTTTAGCAACACCCCTGGGTGCTCTTCTAGGGTGGTGAAAGGAAGCAAAGCGGCTGCAGGAGAGGGGGCAGGTGTTTAGACAGAAGCAGTGTGGCCGCCCACAGAGAGCTCCTTGCACAGCCCTACCGCATTGCTACTTGATTAACTCCTGATAAAACTCCGACCGCACAAATCTGGGCAGGGAGTCTTTCTCCATCAGGGCAAAGATCCTCTTCTGGGCTACGTCAAAGCTGCTTGGTGATGGCTCCACCAGGTTCTTCATGGTCACCACCTTAGTGAAGTGGTCGATGTTCACCTGTGATGGGAGTGTAAGAGGGGACCCTGCCTCTGTGAGGGGTGGGTGATGGCATCTCCCCTCGCTTGCCCTGTCCCACCAACAACCGCGCGGAGGCTACGAGGAGGTTCCCTCACTTATCTGAGGGAACTATTGGCAGCAGATCTGGAATGAAGGATGAGATCTACCCTGCAGCAGAGGTAGCTCTGGGGTGAGGGCCACCTTGTCACCCGTCAGGCGAATGGCAGGAAAGAGCTGTGCAGGGTGGGAGAGCAGCCTGCAGGGATGGGGCTGCCCCTTGCTGACAGCACAGTCCTCTAAGCCCCTCGGCCATGGCAAGGGGTGCCCTGCAGCCATCACTCTCCTTTGGGATGGAGGCCACCTGGGCACCAGCCTCCTCCCTCCCCGCACCATCCCCTGCCCTGCGGCCACTGACCTCTTTGGGTGCCTCAGTCTGGATGAACTCCTCATAGATCTTCTTGGCCTTCTCTGCCATCTTCATGGGGGACTTGGTTTTCTTGTAGTCCTCACAGGCCACCCAAAATTCGGCGTTCTCCTCACTGAACTCAGAGCGCAAGAAGCTGCGAAAGCTTGCAAGCCCGTCTGCAGGGGGGGTGAGTCCTCACTGAGCCCCAGAGGGTCCCGGGGGTGCTGAGCCCTTGCTGAGCACCAGTGAGGGGATGAAACAAGGAGAACACAACCACAGAGGGATGTGAACTTACAGGGGTTTTGCAGGAGCTTCTCCAGGGAATCGCGCCACTGCAGAGCCTCCTCTGGTGATGGCCTGGAGGGAGTAAAGAAAGGCCGTGGAGTTCATGCTCATACCACAGTCCCCACCTGCCATCCAGGTTTTTAAATAAATCCTTTAAAAATGGGGAGGAACAGAGCAAGAAGCTGTGAAGACTGTGGCAGAATGAGGGTAATTGTTCAGCAATGGAGATGGCGCTGCATCCCCCTCTCCTGCTAGGGAGCAAGAAGTGCTAAGGGAGGTGGGGACTGGTTAATTCCCTGGTATTTTGAGCGGAGACGTGGCTGAACCACAAAGAGAGTCCCGCTCCGCTTGTGGGTCCCCTTGCCTTGGCACCCAGGTATGGGAAGGCAGAGTGGGAGCTCCGCAGGCTCTTTTCTGCTGGAACGGGGAAGGATGCTCCCGCCTGGGGAGCCAGATGCACAGCTTGCCCACCCCATCCCTAAGCGCCGCGGTGGGGCAGGATGCCAGCCTCGGCTCCCTCCCTCCCCAGTAAAAACTGTCTGTGCTTTTCTTGAGCGTGGCTTTTCCTCGTATTGTAAAGAATTGCATTGACCAAGGAGGGGTGGCGTGGGGAGGCTGGTTGTGGTTTGGGGGTTTTTTTTCAAGCCCCAAAGAGTCTGACCGAGCTGCCCTGGGGCACTCCCTGCCGCCTGCCACAGCCCGTGCCAGGTGCCAGGGGAGAAAGGAGCCCACGCGTGCTGCTGAGCTCCGGGCTTGCTGCATGCCATCCCCACTCCCTGCAGGCAGGGTAGCAGCTTGGGTGTCTTCTGCTCCCGCTGGGACACACGTCAGGCTGAGACCCTCCGGGTGAGCGGAACATCCCTGGGGACAGGGAAAGAGCAACGAGCAGGACTATCTGCTGCTGCTGGGGGCTGGGGAAAGTGCAGGTGATCCTGCCCAGGTGGACCCATGGGGGAGACGAGAAGGGCAGAGACACAAGGCTTTCCCAGGTCGGCTATGTAGCTCTCACTTGTCACCCAACCACCAGCACCTGGCAATAAAGACCATGATGGGAACTCTTATTATTTGCTTGCTGGACCTCAAATTGCATTTGCACTTGTTATCAAGGTTCAAAAGCTCTCCTTGTCTCCATGTTCCTCCCAAGTGTCTCCCCACCCCCGGTGAGTGAGAGCATCACTGCGGTGACCTGACATAATCCAGATTTCCTGGAAACTACCAAATTCACTTTCCCGTTAGCTGAATCCCAGGGACGACATTAACTGCGAGTGCGATGCTGATGGGTGGGTGATAGCAAAGCTGTGCAATGGTGCAGTGCAGGAGAAAACAACTCCTCCAGCCAGTGAGGAGTGAAGATGTTCCCCGGCTGTTGGCGGGGACAGCTAATGGGGACAAATGTGTCTCCTTTGCAAAGCAGTGACTGAGTGCAAAAATCTGCCATCTTTTGGGGCTCTGCCTGGCCCAAGCAGCTCCCGTTGGGCAGCACTGCAGTGGGCAGGCACTGTCCTGGCAAGCGTCTCTGCGCGCTGCAGCCAGCAAATCGACCGCAGCTCTGTGTGGGCTCATGTCAGGGTGAGCAGCGCGGTCACCTGCACTTTGGGCTTGGTTTGGGGGCTTGGTTAGGTTGGGTTGGGTTTTTAGCGATCCCTTCGTTACCAGTTTAGAGTAACATTGCATGGGCTGAAGGAGAACAAGGGGAGAGGGATTGGTGTGAAATAAAAAGTCATTATTTCAAAGTGGAAGTAGAGGCCTGGCCTTGTGAAGAGAGGGGGTGCACTTCTCCTGGGTTTAGCTGTGACGTGGCCACCTGAATAGTCCAAGATGAGCCCTTTTTCCCGGTGCGATGAGCAAGGCTGGCAGGCCAGTCAGCCTCACCTACCTCTGGGATAGTTTGGGGCTGTCAGACCTGGGTCCTCCAGCACTGCCTGTGTCTGAATGCAGCTCAAGGACTCCTTGGGGCAGGGACAGGCACTCTAGGACAGTCATCCACATCCAAAGATGGCACAGCTACCCAAGGCTGGGGGCAAGGTACCCTGGGTGAAGCCATCACCCTCTGTCCAGGAAACCATACTGCCTTTTGATTTAATCTAACATTTTTTTGGAAGGTTTATTTTGTCTCCTTTGAGCTGTTACTGAGCCCACCAGCCTCTCTAGTTTCTTCTCTGCTTTGCTTTGTTGTTAAACCATCTGAGTGCTGGAGAGCAGAGGCACAGGACAAAGGCAATAAGGGGAGACGATGCCATAGACGCGGAGCTGCCCAGAGCCAGGCATGGCACTGTGGGGCTGTGCACCCAGCTCAGGGACATGTTGCTGCTCCGGAGCAACCTGCCTCTGCCAGGCTGGCATCTCTGGGCTTCGATGGGTGACTCAGAGAAGTCCAAGTGTCGTATGCCTCTGGCAAAAACTTTATTGAATGAGTGCAACATCTCGTCAAATGAAAATTGAGTTTCCATGAGAAATCTGGTTCCCAGAAAGCTGCATTGCCTGACACGTCCTATGCTGCCCTGACGCAACTCCTGCAGCCCACACCTAGCTGGCAGGTGACAAGGAGTGTGCCACGAGTTGCCTGCCACGTAAAGCCCTCTGTTCCCATCTCCGACCCTGCAGCAGGGGCTTCAGCTCCCCTGCACCCCCACCCCTCCAGTCAGGCACAGGGACCAGTGCAGCCTGCCCTGGCACGGTACTCACTTCTGGGCCTTGGGCGGCTTCTCCGGCTTTTCTGGGTAGGGGATGATGAAGTCAATGGCCGAGTCAGGCTTCTGGAGCAGTGTGCCCAGCTTGGTCTTGATCTCCTTGGCCCTGCAGGAGGGGACAAGCAGAGGCAGGTCAGGTGGAGGGATGGGGTGATAGGGATGGCTCCTGCCCTGCACTTACTTACATGGACCCTGGCAGAGACCCCAACACGAGCCCTGGCGCTGCCACTGGTGGGGTACAAAGCCGTGTCATTAATTACACGCAGGCAAATGGACCCTAATGCTGCAAAGGCTCCTCTCCACTGCAGCTCACTGCTGGTGGCAGGAGCAAGCTGTCCTTTTGCAGAGAAAACTCAAGTGGGCTGCACAGGACTGGAGGAACAAAGAGGGGAAAATGGACTTCCCCGGCCCCACCTCTGCAAGACAGGACTCTTCCCTGGCACAGCAAGAGTTGATGACTTCAGGCTCACTGGCACAGAAGGCAGGTGAGAGGCACGTGCTGGGCTCAATGTCTTTGCCATGGCGTGGCAGCCAGCACCAAGCTGCAGCTCCCCAGCTTCAGGGCTCATTGTGCTTCTCTCTGCTGTTTATTTTCCCAAGCATGGACGATCACTCCCTTGCTATGTCTGCTATTTCATTCCCATTCCTTCAATTTTTTCCCCTTCCTATAAAACTCTGTACGGATTTTGCTTTGTCTACCTGCCACCCCACATGGGTGAGTTGTTGAGACACAGCGCAGGCTCTGCTTCCCTGCCAGCTGCCTCCAACTTCTGCTGAAGAAACCTGTCTCCAACAGCCACCCTTGCATGGGAGCTTGCTGGGGCCAGCAAGGCTAGTGCTGGTCAACGCAGGAGCAGGAGGAGGCAGCAGGGCCAGCTGGAGTGAGCAGCCCAGCCTGGGGCTGCACAGGCCACCTGCAGCGCATGTAGAGCACAGGGCAGAGCAGCCCCAGAAATCCAGCTGTTTTCATGGAAAACATCAGTGGCTACAGGGACAGCTTCCGTTGCTCTTGTTTCCAAGAAAACTTGAACCTTGCCTGGAAAGACCAGGACCTTAAGTGAAGGGTGATGAGGTCCCCACGCTCCCTGCACCGAGGTGTCTCTGGGACAGGGATGTTGCTGTGCACAGTTCATTCCCCTCCCTCTAATAAATAAATAAAATGTGGAGAATAAAAGATGGGCGGATGAGTTTCTTCGGGACAGGGTTTAGTGGGGACACAGGCAGGGTTGGACTCGGTGATCTCAGAGCTCTCTTCCAACCTTACGGTTCTATGATTCTATAAATGCTCCAAGCCAGGGTTGGCTTCTGATGCCCAAAGCCCGGGGCTGGCTCTCCTGTGAGCCTCAGGTGCCTCTTGGCACCCCACAGGCTGGCACTCCCACCGCACAGCCCCGACCCACACGGATGGCACAGGCACAGCAAGGAAGAGCGGGCAAAGGCAGCAGGGGCTGCAGCCCTGTTTGCACTGAAGGGTGGGTGCACAGGGTGCCCAGGAAAGCTGATGGGGTGGGACAGCCTCTCCCCCAGCCCGGCTCTGCTTGCCCAGATGTCTGTGCTTGTGGCCACTGCTCCCCGCAGGAAAGGAGACGTGTGGGCTCAGGGCACATCTCTCAAAGAGGGGCTGAGCAGAAATGCCAGCTGCCACCTGGTCCTTCTCCCTGCCTGGGAGGGCAGAGCTGCTTTGTCTGACCCACTACCAGGGCCAGGTGCTGTGCCCCGGGGGGGCATCTTCTCCAGGCGAAGAGGACCATGTGGCTGATCACACGGCTTTCATCTGGCAGGAGCAGGGGTGAAGAGCAAGGGGAAAGGGACTGTCGCACCTCTGAGGTGAGAACAGAGGTTTCCAGAAGGTCTCAAACAAGCAGGGGAAAACACGAGCTGTGCTGGGAGCAGGGGCACTGAGATCTAACGCACGGTGGCCTGAGGAGGGAGGAAGATCGGACCAGGATTTCGTTGCTGTTCAGGCAGGACCTGAGGATCTCGAGGCAGGACCTGAGCACCTCACTTTCCTGACACAAGTGGGGCCAAAGCAGGTGCAACGTTTGGATGCAATGGATGGCAGCTTCATGCAGCACCGCCCTGGATAATTCTCAGACCTGGTTCAAAATCTTGTTCTCCAGTTCCCACCCTCTGACAGTGATTTAAGGACAGCAGTTGTCGGGCTCAAAGAGCACTAATGAGTCTTAATGTTCATGATCAGCCTCAGCTGAGCCCCACACCCTGCACAGGTTCTGGGCTCCATTTAAGCTCAGCCCTGGGGCCACCTTCCTTTCAGCTGTGCTGTGGGTGAGCTGCTCCCCAGCCTGGTCTGGTGTTAGACCTATACTGGACCTCTATCACCTGCTGCTCCCAACAGAGCTCCTTGGGTGACTCCATCCCAGCTCTGTGCCATGGGGTTGTTGATGGGCCATCAGTGGGTGCCCACCCTGCTGAAGCCCTGCAGGTACCCATATGGGGACAGCACCAAGAACCTCTTCAACTCAAGTAAGTCCTTGGCTCTGGGGCCTTAGTGAAACGCGGGGAGGCTGCAGCTTGTTGAAAGGGAGCAAGAAAGGACAGCCAAAAAGGCTGAGTGCTTGCAGTCTGGTGGGAGGGAAGGACTATTTAAAGATAACCTGGCCTCCTCCAGCAGATGTATTACAAACTTTCAAGTTAGACTTCAGCAAAGGCTAAACAGCAGGGTAAAAAAAGGCAGTTATAAACAAAAGAGGATCTTTTGAAAACCCCCAAAGCTATGTCCAAGTGAGAAAAAAGCAAGAAGACCATAAACTGTGGAAGGTTAAATGTGAGAACATATGGGAACAAGCCAAGAATAAGTCTGAGAAACAGCTTCCAAGAAGCATTAAAAGAAAATATGGGCTCTGTCAAACACATCAAGAGCTAGAAGGCTGCTGGGGGGAGGGCCAGGAGTGACTCCAGCTTTAAAAACAAAACCAAAAAAAGAAGCTAAGATGTTAAAGCTATAGGTGAAAGCCAAAGCTGCTGCTGTGCCCAAGGGCAGCAAGGTGCCAGGTGATGCCCTTTGAAGGGAAAAAGACTCCAGGGGGGATCTGAGGAGCCATAAAATGCTGCAAGTGTGATGCTGTATGGGCATGTGAGCAGCAACCGTATCAGAGTCGTGGTGGACACATGGACAAATATGGTCTACTGGAGAGGAGTCAAGGCAGCTCTGGCAGTAGGAAGCGGTTCCTTCAAACATATCATCCCTCTCTGAAGAGGCCAGTGAGCATGTACTTTGGGAAGAGTCAAGGGGTATTGGCCTCTCGGGTCTGCCAAGGACCTTGAACGGGGTCTCCAGACCCCAGGCAGCTACAGCCGGGAAGGTCATCTCATGGATGACAGCGTGGGAAAGATAGGACACGACATGTAGGGGACATGGTGTGTTTTCCTCAGTGGGGATGGTCCTGGGGGAATGTGGGCTGGGACCATGCTGTTAAAAATGTCACGTGCATCCAGAGAAGGGATCAGTGGTCAAGGAGCCAATGCTGCGTTACTCAGGTACAACCCTCTCACGAGACTGGCAATGATGCAGCTGTTGAGATTCCTTATTAAGCAATACAAAATGATGCACAAGGGACAAATCTGGTCCTTTCTCTGTATAGAATGGTGAACTGTAAGCAAAGAGGCATTTGGGGAGTGAGGTGTTGAAGGCATAGCAAAGGTCAATGAAAGCATCAGCATAACAGCAATGAAAATAAACTAATTTAGTATTGGAAAGTAGCAGAGAGTGACAGCAAAGGTGACAGCCGAGCAGAAATGTGTGGTTCACCCACATATTTAAGAGTGTCGCTCAGCGCGGGAGGCTGCACCAAGCGAGGTGTGCGTAAGGACGGTCGAAGGGCACATTTCCAACAAATTGGCACATCCCTTCATTCCCATTTGTGCCTGTAATGGGAATTGGCCTTGTTTTCAGCCAAGTGGCATCAGCCTCCAGTGGCACAGGTTGAGCTGACAAAGGGGGACTTCTCCTGAGCTACCCCCAGGGCAGTGAATGCCACCCTTGCTCTCATCTGAAAACCAGCACTAAAAGCACTTGCACCTGTGAGGAAATCCTCACTAGGTAACTCGGTGTAAAGTCTTTTACCAAGTTTCCCCCTTAAGTGAAGGATCAAGAACCCCACTGCCACAGCTGCTTTCCAAAGCCCCTCCAGCTCCTGCAGAAGTGGGCAGGTTCCAGTCAAGGTGGGAATGGCTGGTGACTGGAGCCTGTGGGGGTCCCAGGGGTGAGAGCAGCCTGGGAAGCACCACCTGAACTGCAGACAGGTTTGAGGCACGTGCTGGGCAGAGGGACATGAGGATAAGGACAAGGATGGGCATCATGACTGGGGTAGAGAGGGTGCTCTGCAGACCCAGCCCTCCTAGTGAGAGGGGCCAAGGCTGGCTGTTCCGTGTGTGAAGGAGGCGCAGGCAGTTAAAGAAGATTTTGAGGCACTTTGGAGCCAGAGCTGGTTTTGCCTCAAAGGCAACCGTTTTCCTACTTTTTTACTCCCTCATCATGTTTTGCAAACATTAAGGTCTAAGGACAATGCGTCCCTACTCCAGGCACACACAGCTACTGACGTTGACGGGTGGGTTTGGGGCAGCCTGGGCTTACCCAGCAGAGAGGCTCCCAAACCAGAGAGTTTGGGGCTGGACCAGCACTTGTTCCCCCCCCCGGTGTCCCAGTCTCTCAGAGCATCCTGCTGAGCCCCCACCAGCAAGCCTCCATCCCTCCCACTTCAGAGCTGGGCAATCCCAGTCCCCATACAGATGCCCATCCTTGGGGCTGTGCCAGAGGAAGAGCCTCTCAGCCCCAGCATCCCGCGCCGGCTGGCCGCTCTCACCTCTCCAGGCACGTGTGGGGCAGCGCTGCTAATCCTTTGCACATCTTGGCAGGCTGTAGTTTTCCTCAGCTGTGAGAAGTGTGAGCAACAGCTAAAGAAGGCAGCAACAGCTCTGTCTGCAGCCTGGCTCCCCCCTCACCCTCCTATATAGCGCAGAGATCTGGACCCCTGCCAGCCCTGTAGCCAATGCCGTTCATCCCGCTGCAGCCGGCCTTGGCCCCGGCAGCCTCTGGATTTTGTTTTCTTCTCTCTAAGCTCGCATGGGGGGAAATGTGATTTTTTTTGAGGTGAGATCAAGTAATCAGATTGGAAGAACCAAGCTGCTGTTGAGGAGGGGGGCTTCAAGAGGTCCACAGTGTTCCCTCAGATTGATGTCAGGCTCCAGGTTAGTGTTTAGAAGAGCCAGGTAGAAATGGTTCATTCAAGTGAGTTTTTTAAATGAAAAATGTCACTTTTCTTCTAAGCACTTTTATTTTGAGAAGTCTTGCCGTTGATTCAAAGGCTGTGAGTAATGTAAAAAATACCCACAGTTATCAGCTGGTGAGTAACTTTTGTTCTAGAAGAAATCTTTTAATTAAAACAAATTTCCAGTTTTATCTGACAGTGATGCTTCAATAAGGCCAAAAATTATTCCCCCACAAAATCATTACATGGAAAATCTGGACCCTTTTCCTATTCCCTTTCAGAACAGTGAAAGCTCAGAGCCCCCTGCAACTTGAGATGGGGTGACTATGGGGTCCTCAGCACCATCTTTTTTGCACTTTGTGCAGTAGGACTTAAACCCACGTGGGTGCCATCCCACACCAGTGCCATTATACCCACTCCAGCATGGGTACACAGAGAGTGTGTGGCTCTGCTCCTCTTCTTCCTCTTGCTCTATCCCAGCCAGGGCATCCCCTGGACACCCTGCTCAGGATGGGAGCTCAGTGTTCACCCTGAAAATCTGCCATGTGCCCGTCCCCTGACTGTAACTGCCTGGGTGACTTTGCAAGTGTGCATCCAAGTGTGGTGTTTGACACCCACAGCTCACAGCTGGGGATAGGAGACCTTGCTCCCAACCTGGCTGTCCGGATCCCACTAACGGCTTCAATTGCCCCGCACAGCCCCAGCTGCTCCCTAAGCCCGGGGATGCATTTAAGCGCAGCCTTGTGCCCCGTTTCCCCGTCCCTGCTCAGTGTCAGGCTCTGGCTCCCAGATGGACTTCGTGCAGGTGTTGCAATCCTGCCGCCTGCCGTTCTGGGGTTATGCAGTCACCCAGAGTCTGTTCCAGTGTGGGAGCTGCGGTCCCTGAAAGCTACAGTTCTGCTCTAACAGAAACCCTGCCTCCCTCGGGAGCCTGGGCTAGCTTTTTTCTGGTTTGTAATGGAAACAATGAAAAAAGGACACCCTAAAATTTCAGAGGATGAGCTGCTTCAATGACCTTTCCCTGGGTTTCTGCAGATCAGTCTCACGTGCTCCCAAGCAGGGGTGCAAGGGCAGAGGGGGCTGCCCCTTCCTGCTGCCTGGCACTGGCGTGCCCACCAGCCCCTCTTGTGCCTCACAGAGGGGGGAAGGCACCAACAGGAGCCGCAGAGGACGGGGTTACTTCTTCACAGGCTGCTGTCATTTTGCCCTTTACACAGACAACTCGAGGGAAGGCTCTGTTATTGGCATAGAGGTGTCTTGTCCCGATTTTGGGACAGCCCAGCGTCCAAATGCCCCATCTCCCCGCAGCTGGGGTGTAGCCCCCAGCTCTCCAAGAGGCTGTAGCCTTGCAAGAGATGTCGCTCTGTTGGGCTGTGCCAGGTGCCCTCGGGGCCAGAGTTGTCAGAGCCGTTTGTTTGCTAGCAGGGATGTCACCAGGGCATCGCGAGTGCCAGTGCAGTGCCTGGCAGCTCTGTGGCTGCCTTGCAAAGCAGCTGGAAGCCAAGGTGCTGTTTGCAGGGTGCTTTGCAGGCTGGGCACCTTGTGGCACAAAGAGCGGGTGCAGTGAGGAGTGGGTGAGAGATGCTGGAGGTTCTCACAGCTCCAGGACTGGGAAGGGCAGTGGGGCCATGGGACCGCATGGAAAAGCCCTGCAGCCTCGCACGCGGCTGCCGAGCCTTTGGGAACGCGGCTATTTTTTCTCATTAATCTTCAGTAATAAAGTCAGCATCGGAAATCCCAGGAGAGCTCAGATCTGTGGGATCAGGCGGTCCGTGTGAAGGCTGTCCAGCAGACACCGAGCACCCTTACGTGCTCTCCTTCCAGCTGTGTGCAGGGCCACGTGCCCCTGGAAGGCAGACAGGCTCTCCAGGCATGCCAGGGGCATGGCTCCTGCTACACAGACTTCCTTCTGCCTATGGGAGCTCAGAGATTTGCCCCATGAGACCTCAAGGGGGAACTGGGTTTGTCCCCTGCTTTATCTTTCAGTCCCAGGTGGGTGAATGCCCTGGTCCTGTGGCTCTGCCGTAGCCCAGTGATCAATGCTCTGCAGTCTCTTCCACAGCCCAGAGTGGGGGGTTAATGCATGCACAGAGCAAGCTGAGGATACTGAAGTCCAAACTGCGTGACGAAGCCTCGTGCAAGAGGGTCATAAGGAAGCCAAACTGTGTGATGGGATTGTAGTTGTGCATTTTAGCAAGGACTTACCTGAAATACTGAAAAAAGAAACCATGTACCATTAAGCAGAAACAATGGTGACACAGAAATTGCTTCTATTTTCTGCAGACCTTTATCCAGTAAGAAATGTTTGGTTTTTCAAGACTTCAGAGCACTAAGAAAATATTTCCACCAAGAAACTACCCAGACCTTCCTTTTCTTCCCACGACAGCTTAATTTCTTTAAGAGCCCTTCTGGGAGAGCTTTTTGGAGACACAAGTGCACTCCGAGGACCAGACTGTCTTGTGTACACAATGGCTATTTTCCTCAAAGAGCACTTTAGGTTTATGCTTGCAACTGCCCCCTCAAAAAACCACGCGGAATCTCCCATTACACCCGATCTATCCTGGGCTCTGTTATTTCAAGGCTTTATTATCCTTTCTGACAATTTGCCTTTTATAGAAGGAAGCCTCGCTGTTTTGCAGTTTCCTGGTTCCCACTGGAACTTTTTAAAAATTAGCATCATTTTTAACAACATTGGCTTTTTGATAGAGGGATCACTCTAATTCTCACCCAGGCAAGCATTTGGCAGTTCATCTGAGCACTCCTGGCAGGATTTTAACCACATATTCTAAAAATGGGGTTAAAAATCTTCCACCTCCCCACTGCCTTGGGGCACGCATGGAAATGTACGTCCCCTAAGGAACGAACCTAGCATGAGCTCCTTCACAGCAAAGGCTGATGCAAGTTAAGTCACCAGGCTTTTCCATGTTGGCCCTTTCCTTCTCATAGAGCACAATCGCATCCTGTCCCTGGGGCTCTCTGGAGAGCTTTCTGCTTCTCACATCGTCAGGATTAAATTTTATGCCTTTAGGATGCTTTCCTCAAATCTTCTGTTACCCGCCTTTTGCCTGTAACTTTCCAGAGCTTTTATTCATTTTTAACTCTCCTATCTGTATGCAATTTTCACTTCTTGTAAGTTCTTGCCATTTCAGGTGTTCATTTCCCTGCATGAGCACAGCACCTTTTTTAATGCCAGCCTACCCTTGTTTCCCTTTAGAGATCAAATATTACTTTAAAGCTACTGCTTTTGCTCTCACTAGGACAATCTGATCAGTAATTACAGCTCCATGGCCCTTCATTTTTCAACCTGTGCACGGTTCAGGAGTCACTCGAGTAATACATAGTGTGGGGTTCCACCATCCCACTGCCTCCACCAAGCTCCCGAGGCCCAGCCTGACAATTAAAATGCTTGTGTAGAAGGAAGGAGACACAGGATCCCATCTCCATCTGCTTACTGCATCCAAGTCACTGACACAGGAGCCATGGATGAGGTCAAAGAGGAGAAAACCCTGGAAAGCAGCATTATCTGCAGCACTGGGACTCCAGCCAGCTGGGAATTCGGGAGTCACGTAAGTCCTGCATCCCAGTTGTGGAGTTCCTTGACCCCAAGCACAAGGCCTGAGAATGGGCTGGGGACACGGCACTGCTCCTCGTGCCTGCTCTGTGCCCGCAGCAGGAACCTGCTTCCCTTCCAGCACCGGGGCAGGGACAAGCCCTCTGAGACGTGCACAGGGGTAGCCTCACATCTTGCACATAGAGGAACTAAACTGGCAGCCTGGATGTGAACGGCAGCATCCCTTTAGCAGCCTCTGCACACAGTGCCGATCAGCAAGGACACGGCACAAGCTGTGTGTTTGCAGAGATCTAGTGCAGGCCAAGCCAGCGTCCCAGGCACATCAGTAACTGCTGCTGAGCTTCCAGGAGCTCTGCTAGCCCTGCAGAGCTGGTGCCACCACTCGCTCTGCAGGAAGCAGCCTCAGCATCCACAGCTGCTCCCTGTCTCTCCTTCCCTGTGTTGACCTACAGCATGGCCACCTGCCTGCGTGCGTTCCTTAGTGTGTCACCAACAGATAATCTGTGAACGGATGTGGTTGGGTTGGCAACATGAGGAGACAAACACAATTCCAACATAAAGTCAACACAAACAGACCAGTCATAGGATTTTATTTAAGGCTTGAATTCAAGAAATTGCCTGGATTACAGCATTTTTACCTGGATTCATGTGCTTGATCCAGGCAGCAGAGCACAGTTTCTCCTCACCCACCAGCCAGTACCAGCATTTTTGATCACCTGACAGAATCAGCTTCCATGCAAAGAATTGCACCTTCCACCTCAGCCATGCAAGCATCCCAGTTCCCCTCCCACACGTGCACTCATGCTCAGCCCAGAAGAGCATCTGAATGGCAAATCAAGCTCTTTCCTGCCCATTCGTTTTGCTCTACGTGCCCTGCTGTGGCACTGCCTTTCCCAGCTCATGGATGGCCCCATTCTCCAGCACCTCCACCTTCCCTTTGCCTGGTTGCAGCACACTGGCCACCATAGCCCTGGCTACCGTTTCCACAGGCACTGAGTAAGCAGTGGGGAAGACCCGAGCCACAACACCCAGAAACTGCTGGGCCACCCACTCCGCGGGACGGGACTCCTGGCGTTTACACAGCAGCACCCTGCAGGGCAAGGAGGCAAGGTGGGTCAGGCTGAAACTATCCCCTGGGGCAAAGCAAGAGACTGGGCTGTCCAGCTGCACTGGGACCCAGCTCAGCATTCTGAACCCACATGGGAGATGCAGGGCTTTGTCAGGGTCCCAAAATGTGACTGAGCTGAGCCCTGGGACACTAAAGTCATTCTACCACAGTGCTGCTAAATCAGGATGGCAGTTCTCCCAAGCAGCAAGAGCATACTATGGCTAAAAGGATACTGGTGAGTGTTCCCCCAGCATAGAGTCAAGGTCTATGCAGAGATAAGCTTTGACCTATGTCCCCCATCCTCTGCTCTTCTCCCCAAGCCTCTTCTCCATACGTGGCACATGACACTAGCATTGAGATGGGCCGTGCTGTGCTTGCTCCCTGCAGCACTGGGAAGCAGTGTACTAGGACATGAGCTATGTTTGCACCTGGTGGCTTTTTCCATTTCCCTTCCCTCATGCATCCTTTCCCCTTCTCCATCCTCCAGCCCTCTGCCCTGGCAACCTTCCACCCAAGTCCTGTGCCCTCCCTTCTCCACCACTACTCACGCTGGCCGGAAAATGGTACAACGATCAAATCCAACAGCCTGGACCAGGTTTTCCACTTCTCCCTGTCATAACAGTTGGGCAGGATGCAAGGAGACAAAGGCAACTGCAAGCACCATCCCTGCCACCCCATGAACTGTTTGGGGAGAGTTGCTGAGCTGTGGGCAGGATGGTACTAATGCCAATGCAAAGCTGGTACAGGCCTGGGTAGCAGCAGCTCTCCAGGAAAACACAGCAGGGGGTGTGAGCGTCCAAAGTGGACACTTTGACCATGGCTCAGCAGCACACCCTTGCAACCATCATGCTCCACAGACAGCACCTGGACACCAGCCCGGGGGTCACAGCACGAGACGCTGGCAGACAGCAGTGAGACCAGCAGATGTTGGGGGCTGCACCACACAGGGAAGAAAACTTTGGAACAGGTATGGTGGCATGCAAGGAGCCTATGGGCTCTCTATTCCTGGATAGTTCACCTCTCACCTGGACGCACCCCTGCACCTCCCCATCTAGCTGTGAAGCCATCTCAGCTTTGGGTCAGGGAGCCAGAGTTGGGCGGGAGACCCCAGCAAGTCTTTCTGAAGAGGGAGAAGGACACCACATGCAGGATTTGTGCTGCTTCGGACGAAGCCAGCTGCACAGCTGCCCACCCAGTTCCTTTCTCTTGTCTCCTGGTGCCCCAGCCTTACAAGGAGCCCAACAGCCATTTGCATCTCTTGAGAGCTCTCAAACATGCCAGCTGTTTGGCACTGCTGCATGAGCACCAGGAGCCCAACCCAGTCGCACCCTCACCTTCACACGCAGGTAGAGGAAGCGACTCTGCGGGTTTGCCCCCCGCGAGGACTGCAGGATGAAGTGCCTGCAGCCCCCTGCCCGTGCCAGCTCTGCTGCCTGCACGACATAGTCCCGATCCACGCGGATAAAGCCATCCTGTGGTGAAGAAAAGGCAGAGGAGGGTGAGTGGGGCAGGGAGAATAGGGGAAAGGAGGAGAGGGGCAGGAAGAGAGAAGAAAGGAGAAGAGGGGCAGGAGAAAAGGGGCAAGGACAGGAGAGGCAGGGAGGAGAGGGGCAAGAAGAAGAGGGGCAGGACCCCTGTCCCCGAGGCGCCCCGCTCACCGCGCCAGCCTTGGCCCTGGTGGTGCCCAGGCAGCAGAAGCCCACGTCGTGCCCGCGGAAGGCGGCCGCGTGCTCGCTCAGCCGCTCGAAGTCCACCACCGCCTGCTCCTGCGGGGAGGCCGAGGGTCAGCGCGCCGCCCCGGCCGCCCCGGCCCCCTCGGCCCCGCGCACCACGGCCGCGTTCTCCTCCTCGCCCAGGCTCAGGCGGCGCCGCCCGACCAGCGTGATCCTGGCAAAGAGGCGCCGCGCCAGCAGCTCCCGCAGCAGCGCCCGGCCCGTCTCCCCCGAGGCGCCCAGCACGAAGCAGGCGCCGCCGCCGCCGCCCGGTGCCGCCATGGCGGGGAGCGGCCGGGCGGAGCCTCCCTTCGCCTCGCCCTGCGCCCCCGCGGGGCAGCCCGGCTCCTCCCCGTGGGGCGGCGGCAGCGGGAGTTCAACACGAGCAGGACTTTGCCGGGGGCTGTAGGGGCTCTGTGCCCCCAGGCAGGCGCCCCACCCCCCCCCGCACCCCGGGGATACAAGGAGCAGTTACCATTCCTAAAAGTGGAATATTTTGATTT
>VWPV01008588.1:0-11205 GCA_013389885.1 Geococcyx californianus | reverse complement strand
TCATGGCATCCACACATAACTGACAAGTTGAAGACTCACTCTGTATAATATTTTTTTGCTTTCCAAAAGTGTTTCTTGTTGCTCCTTCTTAAAAATGAAAACAGGGCCTTTTGAGTGCAAATGTGCTTTAGTAGAGAGGGTGTGTATCAATTTTCAGCACTTTGGAGAGTCTTTTATGTGTATTAATAAAACCATTTTTATTTGTGGAATGAAGAGAAGTCTTCAGATTCTTCCAATGTTTTCTCTTCTAAAATAGATTCCATTTCACAATCAGCTCACAATTAAGAATTCATTTGTGTAGGTTTATCTTTGCAAGGGTAAATATTAGCGCTTTTACTGAAAAAGAAAATTACATAGGTATCCCATATTTCATGGTCAGTTCCAAGCTGCTGATAAGTCATATAACCCCAAAATTGTCACCAGGCACCCACAGTACTAACATAGTTGACTACAAAATAGGTGCTTGAGGAAGTCAGAAACGCTAGACTGCTACTAGCTGCAGCTGGTATATCAAATTAGGAAGAAAGTAAATTACTGTTGCTCCACATAACAGCTGTTTCAGTAATGAAAATTCCACTTCTAAGAAGTACTGTTTAAAACAAACTAACTTTAAGACTATTTTTATCTTATGGGAGTTCAGTATTGTAATGGCTTGATAATCATGCCGGCTAAGCAACTAGGTCTTGAAGTTAATGAACAAATTAGCAAAGAAATGTATTTATGAAGGTGTATTTATGAATTTAAAAGTCTTTATCACTGGTGTCTCACTGATTTTTTCCATTTCAAAATAATATTTTAGAAAATTCAGCATACTAGTCAAATTCTTACAGAAAAACATGATCCTCATAAGGCTGTAAGTGTGCTGGGATATAATTTATTCATGATTTCATAACATAAAATTTCATTGTGACAGGTGTTTGGCATCCCACAATACCAATTCATGCTTCCCGTAAATATGTCATTAAAGTAGAAAATAGGCAATTTTAAGGCACACATATAATAAATTAAAAAATGAGATTTGCTTAAATATTTTCTTTAGCCTGTACTACATGATTTTTCAAAGCACATTTTGCAGCACTCAAAACAAGACCAGCTGGGTGCCAGCGAGGGTTGACTCTGTTAGGAAAGCTTAAAAAAGCCCACTACAAGTCAATGCTGTATTGTTTTCATACCCCTAAGCCAGCCTCTAAAAAGTCTTAGTTTTAAAGGGTGTAGCTCTAAACTGGATCTCAGAGTAGCTCTAAATTGGATCTCAGAGTAGTTCAACAAGAATGGCTATTTCCCCATGTAGGTGTGGAAGGTGAAGGTAGGAGTGGAAGGCTCTGTGAATAAAGCCCTTTTCTTTTTCTGTTCTTATTGAGTTAAACTACCCGTTGCAGTTCTAATAGCACAAGCTGTATGTGGCACATGGCTGGTACAAATAGACCTGTGCCCCACTGTAGATATTGGGTATGGCAGTTATGTGTCGTCACCTATGTGTAAATAAAGTGTAATTCTATAGAGCACATCCCAGCATGTCCTTCCACAAGCAGCTTGCGCACTGTGTTTTCAGAGGCTGCACCTATGTTCAAGTAGTTGCACACTATGATCATTGTCCAGAAGGTAGATCTTGCTTCCTGAATTAATATAGCTTGCCTCAATGCTAGAGAGCAGTAGTCTTTGACTGTTACAAGCAAAATTTAGAAGAGAATACTCTTATAAGGCAGCATTTGCTGCATTGAATCTATACAATATAATTCTGCAGAAGACAAATCATCAATAGATATTGTGGAAAGATATGACATTTTCTAACAAATAACTTTGCACTGGAATAAATATTTTTATAATTACCTTGTTAACAATATTAGAAACACAAGCTTTCCACAGATTCAGTAATTTTTATATTTATTTTCCCCTCCAAAAAGATGAGCAATACAAATAAACACTGTTTTCTGTCTTACTGATTTCTGGCAAATTCATTAACCAGTAAGTGTAATTACTTGTTCATTCTTTGATTTGGTTTAAGAAAAGCACTCTATTTATATATTACCTTCCTGAATGGATTCTTACAGTAATTGACTTATTATCCTATGTAAATTAGCCTACATTATCCTTCATTGTTAAATTCAGTTCAATTTATAGTGCAAATACTGCTAGAGTATGAGTTTCATTAACAAACAGATGCTAATTAGTTTAGGATTAACTGCTCTAATTTTAAATAGGTACCAGTGTTCTGCAATCTCATTAACAAATACGTAATTGCTATACATGTCTTTTGGGTATAGTAAAAATTCATCTGTCACTAGATTGTATGTTTTCTTAAATCGTTTTATTCATAGTAGAGATTCTCTATTACTTGGAGAGTAAAGCATTTGCCAGAACAAAGCCGAAAATTGTTCTTTATCCTAGGACTTGTTTATATTGTCTTTTTAGAGAGGCACAATCATGATTTTTATTAGAGCAAGTGTATGATAAAAGAACTTGAAGATTTTGTTGCAAATCCATGAGAACTCAACAGCAAAGGAAACAGGTTGTGTTTGAGGCTTACAAGGTGTCCACTCAATGAATTAATTGTCATTTAGTAGCTAAGTTTATTCTTACATTCCAAAAAAAAAAAAAAAGTGTAAATCATCTATTACACCAAAGAACTATTTTTTTAGGAAAATTGCTAAAAATGCTTCCCTTGGTGAATGTGACTTCTTTGATCACAATTATCTACTGCAAATCCAGATGAGTTTGGCTATTAATAGCTACAATATTTGTTAGTGTAAGGAGCTTATTTCTGTGAACATCAGTAAATGGATAACACCTCAGTCTGTTAAAACTTAAAAGTGGAAAGAAAATTTACCTGTGTGAACAGAAACAAAAGAAGGAGTAGGTGTAGGTGTAGGTGTTGGGTCACAGGTTGGACTCAATGATCTCAGAGGTCTTTTCCAACCTTATGATACTGTGTGATACTGTGTGTGATTAAATATTTACTCTCACTCTGCAGCAGAGTACTCTGCTAGTACTTGCAAGGCCTAAGTATTATTGAATAAAATTGGAAACAATGGTAGCTTTGCCATGGACTTCCTCGAGGCCAAGATTTAAGCTTTATGGACACAATTAGGCTTCCCTGGAGCTTGGAGAGATTTTGCCCTTGTACATTATTTTCCTTAGGACTTCAGGAAGAAGCACATGCAGAAAGCTTAGGAGCAAATTAATACCTCTTGTTTCATTGAGTAGCTCTGTCACAAAAGGGATGGGATATAAACTCACCCAGGCACAGCTCTTCTACCTGGCTTCTTGCTTATTCCCCTCTTCCAAGGTGTAAAATGACTCTATGCTCTTCACTTCCTTCTCCATCCCCAACAGCAGTAGCAGAGGTGGCTGTTCTTTCATCTCATCAATATAAAACATAAATACAGAAACATAAATACAGAAAACAGCTCTTGCTACAGCCATAAAATCATTTCTGTATTGATTATTGTGCCAGTTTATGCCTCCACTCTGGCCAGGTCAGTAGCTAAATTGGCAGCTGTAGTACCAGTTTCCCCCTCAAAGGAAAGTGGAAAGGGACATGAGAGGAAAAGAGACTTGCTAAACAGCTTTAAGAAAGCAAAAATAATAAATAATATTAATAAGAACATAACAAAACATATACAAACCCAATTTAGACTTCCCAGATAACTACATGTGACCACTGACACTGCAGGGCAGGTGTAGGGAAAGTCCCCTCACTACACTGAGAGGCAGGTGGGAGCTGGACTTAGGAACTGGATTTAGGAGCACACAGATGAGTTCAAGGGCAGGCAGAGATGAGGTCCTGCCTGAAGACTGGCCGCTGAAGAAGAAAGCCTGGCCTTTACCATGCCTAAGCTTTTATACTGAGTATGGTATGTATGGCATGGAATAATTCCTAGTCAGATTTGTGTCACCTTCCCTGTCTGGTTCTCCTTGGCTGGTGCAATCTCTTTCCACACCAGCTCTGGGATAGCCTTGATTTACATAAGACTAGGTGTGACCAATGGCCTTTCTACATACATGCCTCTGTACCTTGGTGATAAACATCACCCTTATCAGTTCTAGACACAGTCACTGACTGAAAACTGTTGATAAGCTTCTGGAGCTGAAGTTTTGTATAATGCTTAGCTGAAAAGTCAGACAATGTGTTCTGCTTTAGCCCAAACCAGAACAATCATACTGTATTCTCTCCTAATTTTGAGGACGTTATAGCTAGAATATAACTTCATGTAAACTTGATACATTTTTTAAAAAAATGCATTGTGACAATCCAGCAGAGAGAATCATCATTCAGATGTGTAGTCAAACTGCTTCATTTAAGCAGAAATTATCTGAGCTGTGGAAGACATTTTTCTTCTTCTTGTTAGTACATAAGTGCGATGTTTTTATTAAAACGAAGGCATACCCGTCTCCTTACACAGTGCAGCTTAATGATATGTGAAGTATGAATGCATCCGCAACTTAAAATACACACACAATTTCTGTGACTCTGAGTTCTACACAGTGCCTTATAAACCCTGCTTGTTTTTAATAATCCATGCCTGAAGAGCAAATTCTCTATGATGCTTTAACTGTGTCTTAAAATCCTACCTTTATCCTGTCTAAACGTCAAATGACTCCCCTGAAAGAGAAATTCTCCCTTTTTTACATACCATCAAAAATAATTTCATGAGTCAATCTGGAAGAAAATGTAAACTATCCACTGTGTTACTTTCCTATATTGTACCAATTATTTTATTTATTATATTTTCTTATTTATTAAGTTTTTGTATCATGAATACCACCTCATATACATTCTATTGAAATGACTGATACTATTTCTGAAGATCCTAATTATACTCTATTGAATAAAAAAAATGTAGGTATGACCCCTCTTTTATTATTTCTAAATCTTTGAAATTGGAAATAAATTTCATATACCTATCAGACATATTGATAATTTTTTTCTATTTTTAAGGGAGCTTTTCTTAAGTAGGCCTTCTCCTTTTGCCAGTGTGCCCCTGATTCCACCACTGATTTTAGTTGTAATTTTTATTTTTAAATAGTGTCTTGTTGTAGTGTGAACATCATCACGCAGGCTTCCTTAAGGTCTTTCATTACTCTTCCCCTAGGGTGAACACATTAACTCAGGCACCTCAAAAACATGTTTCTGCTCCTCTTTTAATTGCAGCACTTGATTAATATTATTCACTTTTTAATTTGTTGAACCCAGTTACATTGAGAACACAAAATTTCATAAGTTGTTAGCCTGATGTTACGTATCACAGCTTGTATTTTACCAGTTTCACATTTGTGCTTGGGACAAAATTAATCAAACAAGAAATCAGCTTCTGCAAGTAGTTTTAAAAAGTGAAGAGACTGCTTTTTATTGCATTATTGTATGAATTATACCTAAACCTCAAAGCGCGGTGCAGGAAGTTTGTCTCAAAACGTCGCAAATGCACAATAAGTTACAGCTTCATGCTCAGAGGATATTTAACATGAAACCATTTTCAGTGCTTCAGCAAAATGGATGAAATATGTATAACACAACCTTTACCTATGATTCTTTCAAAACCCAGGGAAAATCAATAGCTGCTGTGTGAAAGGACGATTTAATTAATGTAGCCTTTAAAAATACTTTTCCGAGGAAATTTTGCAACTGGAACATGATTCATGAGGTTATGCTTCCTTGGAACTGAGACATTTGGACACAGAAATCATCTTTCAGCTTCTCTGTTGTACCTTCCGTTCATATATCTCATACACATTAAACATTACTAATTCATGATTGCTGGATTATTTTACATTTTTTTTGTGTTGTGGTGTGTTTGTTTGCCTGGGGATTTTGGGCCAACTTAAGATAAGGAGATTAAAAATGTAGAAGATATTCTATTTCACTCATAGAATTCTGTGCCTTAAAATTATCCCTCTAGTATATGTGTTCAAATTAATATTTTTCACCTCCATGATAAAAACTAAGATTTCCTTTTTCCTATCTAGAAAAGAGAAGTGGTCAAATAGTTTAAAATACTATGCCTTGTCACAGTGATAGACAAGTTGAGGCAGAATCGTTCTACTCCATCATTCTCTACCTGTTCTATGGTGTAATTATCAAACAAGAGACAACTTAATTGACAGTGCTTTGCAGCCAGTGTGATTTACAGAACAAGAATTTTGTATTTAACATAACATTAAATTTAAATACATGAGGAACAGAGTTTTTATATTCATTTGCAATACAGTGAAGAAAAATATTTGAAATAATGAAAAAAAGTATTACAGGGAAGAAGAAAAAGAAAAAAAGCACCAACAGAATTTAATAGGCCTTTGCTCCAATCTCTTCTCCAAGGAACTGAAGAGCATACTGATATAAATAAAAAATGAAACACCAGATTTATTTGCTACTTAAAGTTCCAATCAACGTCAAATTAAGCATAAGCTTTTATAATCGGTTTACTCAATCTTTGACCTCTCCAAATGCAATGGACTTAAACTAATATTCTTTCAGCATATGTTTCCGGCTATGCGTTTACTCAAAAAGTAGAAGATGCTATAGCTCTGGTCTTTCTTTTCATGTTCTTATCAAAGGAACCTATTCTTTTTTATTTATGACAGAGCTCTTTTAAAAAGTAATTTGAAGTTGTGTATTTATCTGATTTTTAAAAAAATATTTTAATTATTATCATCTTTGGGATATACACATAGAAAACATTTCAGCATATGTAGATCACTGGGTAATGTATCAGGAGTCTGTGTGGTGATCTGTGTCTTTTCACATCTCTGCGTGTCAGAGAACTGTGGCTTTTTAAAGCAGGATAAACCGAGTTTAGGGAGACTTACGGAGACTAGAAACTATACTGAGCTTTTAACTTTCTGAAAAAGCTCTCTCTGGATATTTTGCGAAGCTGAGTCAGGGAGCTAGAGTCAGGCTTGAGATTCACTTTGTGTGTGGTCAGGTACCCTACGGAGGTCAGCTAACTTCTAATTACAGTTTCATGTTACTATTTAACAGTAGGAGGTCACTGGCTTCACGACATCTATTCCTTTAGATATTTATGACTACATAGTTTTGAGATAGATTCCTTCTCCTAGTTGCAGTTGTGGTGAGGACACATATGCTGTTCCAATGCTACTGTCCCTCGTACAGGTTGCTGCTTCCTCACAAGAACAACTCCAGTGGGAAGACTGAATTTTCCATAATTAATTTCAGAAGAGCCAGCTATTCAACTGCATTAACTGGATGGGACAGTATGATATAAAGAAGTTCAAGGCAATTCAATTATCTCCAAACATTTGGGATAGGGAAGTGAATGTCACCAAGGAAAGTAGCGGGAAGCTGCCCAGTGATAACCTCTTCCAGCAGCGGATGTCATTCTGTTGCCCCTGTTTGCCATGGTGGTCATCAGCAGGCAAACAGCTATCTTTTTGTCTGTCCCTTTAGAAGCAGAATGGCATACAGTACACACTCCTCCCTATGACACATGCATAGCTAATCCAACAGCCTACACAAAGATATTCCCACTGGCATCAGCAGGGTAATTTCTGTAAGAGAAAAAAGGGTTATGCAACTGATCAGGTGTGGCAATAGCTTCCATGGGAAGATAAATCTCAAGGAAAATTATGTCCATGATGTCATGACCCATTATTAGATTAGATGAGTAATCTCTTATATTGATTGTGTTGGATTTTGTATTCAAGCATGTATCCTCTGATGCTAATATTTGCTACATAAAGCCCAAGTAGTTAACATATAAGGAATAAGGAAAATAAACTATTATTTTATACGTTATAGCTTAAGACGTTTATAGAGCATGATTCTACAGAAAATGGATCACATTCATACACCCTTGAAAGAAAACAGATTTTGTCACTTTGCAAGCATAAACAACTCAATTTAGATTGAAAATATCTAACCTTGAAAACAGCTTAATTTCAGTGACATTTTGCAATATACAGTTCCTGCTTGTTTTCAGCTTTTTGAACAGTAATTATCTGGTTATCTTCAGACATGCTGTTTTCATAAATACAATCAGGCAGTCATTAAAAGCTATCAACTCTCCTATAATAGGTGTCTTCTAAATTTTCTTACAGATTGTCTCAGTTTAAAGGAAAACTAAGATGCGTATCCGAAATCAAGAGAATTTAATCAGGAAAAAACATATAGAGAAGGATAACAGTTCTTAACTACAAATGGAAAAACATGATGTATACCTCAAGGGGACCTTGTTTTTGGATGAGTTGTCCATATTCTCTGTGCCTATCTGTATATGTATACAGTTGAAAATATGTATGTATAAATTTAAGTCCGATTGTTGGCATGGAAGAAAAATTCGGGGTGGATAATGGTGTGGTTTGGGATTTATCCGAGGAAATCTTCTTCCTCTTGCCAATAAAGGAATTTCAGCAGACGTGAGGGGGGATGGGGAGAGGACCATGCCCAGACATCCTTTTACCTCTCGGATGGCAGTGGCCATGGTGGCGGCAGTTACTGCGTGTGTGAGTTTTGCAGTCTATGAAGGAAAGATCACAGGTCATCTGAATCTTCCACAACTCCTGTAGAACTCACACTAAGTTTCCATCTCCCTTCCCCGGCTGCAGGGGGGTTGGGGGGGGCCACGCCTCCCTATGCAGGGCAGCGACTGATCGTCATCTCCTGCATCTCAAGATTCTGGGTACAGGACTCAATCTATTTTTAAGGCTTTAAGATTTCAGTTGTGATTAGTGTTGACTCTGTTCTGTATACACATATATTCGTAGCTAAGAACTGTTATCTCTTCTATAATTTTTTTTTTCTGATTAAAGAACTTTAATATCTGATAACATATCTTAGTTTTCATCTAAACTAAGACAATATATGTTGTAGAATGGATAAAGCAGGGAACATAATGCCAAATAATAGATTACTGTCAGTATGGGGCATGCAGAGAGATGTAGATCTTTTTTATATTCTTACAATGATACCTGGTTTATAAAGGAAATACTGTAATCTTATATACTACCTAAAAAGAGCGTCACCTCTCTATATTTACCAATGTTATTAATTACAGCAATGCCATTGGAATTTTTACAATTAAATAGCAAGAATATAGAATTTCGCTATAATGTCTTTTCTTCATTTAATTTTAAGAATTCAAAAATAAGAATTGCCTTTAAAATGAATAAAAGCTGTGATGATCTTTCCCCAGGTCCCTCTTTGTGGCACATTCCTTTCCATTTCTCAGTTTCAGGCATCAGCATTATGCTCCCACTTAGCCACCAAGACTCCAACCAGGAACTGGTGTAGAGGGAAAGCCAGTGCTTTCACAGATGTAAATAAAACCAGCTCCGCTGGTGCCAAATGAAATGCAACCATTTAAAACAAGTGATGTTTTGCACAAACTCCTTTGAACCAGAACATACTTTATCACAGATTTCAGGCACACAGTATTGAAAAGCTACATCTATGTATAAGCATACATGGCACAACCTCACCTTTCTCATCTAGTACACTAAGGTCTTTGGATTGTAAGGGTTTCAAATAACTAGAGGTCTCAGCAGATTCATGGTCCCATCAGCTGTTACCATTCTGCAGAACATTTATCTCAAATGGAATTCATAGAATCATAAGGTTGGAAGAGATCTCTGAGATCATCGAGTCCAACCATGCCTGTCTCCTTACTAAACCATGTCCCTAAGGAACTCATCTACTCATCTTTTAAACACCTCCAGGGATGGTGACTCCACCACTACCCTGGGCAACCTCTTCCAATCCCTAACCACCCTTTCAGTGAAGAAATNTGATGTAAAAGCAATCATCAGAAATATATGCAACTTCTAATTTACATGTATAACTACTTGTATAATCGTTATAATGAGATATTATTCACAGATTTTTATTCTTTCAATATTTTACTAGTGCATTTTTTTTTTTTAATTTAGCCATATTTCTTCTGTCTATGCGCAGTTGCATCTCATGAAAGAAAATATACATTTATTTTGTGGTGTGCTTTTGCCAGAGCAACAAAAATATTCTTGTAGAATAGAACTAGAAAAATAACAATCCTGGACCCCTATCAAGTCATGTTGATGGGTATGAGGGGTTCATTTGAACTCACCAGGTCAGGTACTGTTTTTATTCCTTACTAATGACTTATTTGCCATCATATTACTAGCTGGCAACCACAGTTGTTATTGAAAAAGTCTAGTCTGACTTAGTATGCTTAAACTAAATCCCCGTAACAGAAGGAGATAATGTTTTATTTAATTGGATAATCAGTGCTTTAATTTAAAGAAAGCTCAGCTTTATTTGCCAAACAGGAATCATTAGAAAAAAGTAGAAATCTTTTTTTTATTTAATTCCTCCTGAATAAGAAAGTATATTCATCTAATTTTTATAGTGTACAAAAGATGCTTCAAAATGCAGAACCATGATATCTATTGCCATTTTTATGAAAATTAGACAGAAGAATGCCAGTACTTGGAAGTAGATATTTTATTCAACATAGGAAGAAAAGCCATAGCAATACAGTCCTAAGAAAATTAGTTATGGTGATAAGATATCCACAGCTTGCTAGCTGGAATAATTATTTTGTTATCCTTGATATATTTGTGTATATATATATATACACACACATCCTTTAACTGACATTTTAAATTATTTTTTAAAATTCTCATAGCACTAAGAAAGCCTAGTCATGGATAGTGGTCTCTTGCAAAAGCTCTGTAGAAAGCTAATACATAGATACATTTTCCTGTTGCAAATAATTTTTAGTCTTCAAAGCAAATAAAATGATCTCTTCCAAACGACCTTTAAAAACATAATTTTTTTTCCTTTTTTTTGTTCATCTTTGTTTTACATCATCATTTTGTGGTTGGCCTCAATGATCTTAAATGTATTTTCTAACCTAAATAATTCTATGATTTTAGTTGCAAGTTCTTTCCCTATGCCTGTTTGGCAGATTGACATCCATCTGACCCATTTTGCAGTAGTCTTCTAACTCCTCTGAATTAAGCTTTAGTCTGCAGTCTTGCCTGATTAATGTATATTAAATGACTATTCAGAAGATGCCCTAGGTTATCCAAATTTTTAGGATCAAGAAACATTTGCACTGAGTGTATAGTGACAGGATTTTTCCTTGTTCCTAAGCATCTCCTGGATGATGGGGTGGGGGGCATGTTGTGATGGAGAGGGAAGGCAAGAAAAAATATTGGAATGGATTTGCTTAACAGCAATGACATTATTTTTATCACAGTATCATAAGG
>VWPV01008586.1:0-24798 GCA_013389885.1 Geococcyx californianus | reverse complement strand
AGGTAAAGTGAGTTTCTTAGGTACATGGTTAAGAAAGGGGACAGGTACAGCTGGACATGATCTGAGAGGTCTTTTCCAAACAGATGATTCTATGATACATGTGTAACTAAAGATCAGTTGTTGAGAGGGAATAAACTAGAAGCTTTATGTGTAAATATATTTCAGAGCCAAAGTACACGATCATATGGTTCAGCACAGAATCTACACAGTGTCCTATGACCCCCATCATCCTTCACGGACACACAGGCATCTTAAAACAGCTCTAGAATTGCTTCACTTCACCAAGTATTTGCTGTTGAAAGTAGCTCTGAAGAACTTCAAAAAAATAACAGAATGATGGTGCTGTGCCATGCACAAAAAGCTATTGAATTTGAATGAAGGTGAAAAACATGATTTAGGGAATAATATTATTCTGCCACTTAATTTGAAAAACAAATCCCAGCACCAGCTATCGAGTGCCTAGAAAATCTACAACTGTCAGCAGGACACAGAAAAACAGCCCAACTTTTCAGTGAAGACATTTCAATACCACCAATTTGTTACCTAGATCTAAATCCACATAATAGCAAGACCAGAGAAGAGACATACAGGGAGGAGCAAGTAACTTACTGTAACTGCTATCTGTTGACAGCTATGGCTGAAAAGGCAGCTTCTACTTCTGAAATGTGAACAGCCTCTTTTGGAGCATAAATTCAGTTTACTTAAGTACAGGAGAATTAAAAAAAACCCTGAACTGTCATTTGTTTCTCTTTTCCTTTCAAGGACAAATGACATATAGTTCAAAGAAGTTGAAAAAAGCATCATGTTACCTAGCAGTAGTTATGAAACTTTAAAAAATGCGCAGAGGTGAAGAAGCAGCAGCTCAACTTACAAACCACAGGGTGGCATTGGTTTAGTTTGGGGGGGACTGTCTGTGAACACTGACACAGACTATGCATCAAACTGCATCCAAATTGCAGGAGCAGAATGATGTCTGAACACACCTAGATAATTAGTTGCCCATTCAGCTGAAAACATGGAGAAAGCAAATTTTGTTCATTTCAAGCATCTGAGGAGGTACAGCACAACCCTGACAGGAACAGAATCATAGAATTATAGAATCACAGAATGTCTTGAGTTTAAAGGGACCCACAAGGATCGAGTCCAACTCCTGTCCCTGGACAGGACAACCCCAACATTCACACTGTGTCTAAGGGTGTTGTCCAAATGCTTCTGGAACACTGTCAGGCTTGGTGCTGTGACTGCTTCCCCGGGCAGCCTGTGCCCTCTGCCCTCTCCTCATCAGGGACCAAGTATTTCCCAAGGCAGCAGCTCGTAGCACCCAACAGGTTTCTACTCTGATTCAAGGGCGTATCTTATCAGGCTGATTAATGCTTAACTACATATCAAACTGGTCACAGGATATCAATGCCATAGCAGAGGTTTCCCCATTGTTTCTTAAAATGTGTGTTACTTCAAAAAGCCAGCTTTGTTTAGCTTCACAAGATCCCTCCAGAGAAGCGTACAAAGAAAGAGGCAGAAGAGCCTTTTACTTTCCCAGCGTTATCCAGAAGATACTGCCAGGTACACTTAATAGTTTAAGCCAGTGATTACCTTAAAGATTCGCTATTCTGTCTGTCTCTAGCTTTTATCTTTTAAGGCTAATTCTGCTTGCACTGTCCTCTATGCAATTCAAAATACACCAGGTTTGGAGTTAACTTTACAAACTCTAGACTCTTTCACACATGCACTTAAGAATGTATTCACTTATGAGTAAGGGGTGCAGCCACATTACCCACCTCCTTGTCTTTTACAGTGCACACTATTAATGCAAGAATCACCTTCTAAATCCATGCACTTTACCCAGCAAAAACAGCACAGTAGCTACCACAGACGACAACTTCCGTGCGGTACCTACTGCCTGCGCTGAACTTGGTAAAGTGATGATCAGTCTTTCCACCATGACAAAACACAGTGACACAAGTAACACTCAGCTTCATCCACCTGCAGCAAGGATTGGAAAGGCACAGGAGGAAATGTGCCATCACCGGGAATGTGAGTCACTAACTAACAAACTGTGTCTGTAAAGGGCAAGACTAACCCTGCTACACTGAGGAGAAAGCTCTGTGCCATGCCGCAGGGTGCCGCAGGCAGCCAGGCAGCGTAGTGACCTCCAAAGGACTTGCTGCTCTCCTCGTTGGCTCTTGGCTCCCGCTCCTCTGCACGCAACCCTGCCGAGGGACACTGCGCCAAGTGCAAGCTGACATAGGGCACTGCCTTAGAGCAAGAGGAAAAAGGAGGATTGGAGGCTGGCAAAGACTTCCTGAGGCGTTTGGGCAGGCTGCAACCCAAAGACACGTTTGCAGTTTGTGTATCACAGCCAAGCGCTGCGCACTGCAGCCAGAATTGCTTTAGGGCTCAGCAGCAGCTAAAAATCATGTTCACCATGTGAGCTCACTGCATGATCGGCCACTTCTGGTTTCTGACCTATGCTGGACAGTAACAATATGCCCCAGTAAGGCCAGTTCCCTTCACAGGTGACGCACGAGATGCACAGCTAAGACAGAGTCCCTGCAGGGACTGCAGCCTGTCCCTTTCGAGCACAGTGCCAGCACAGCAGAGGTTCTGCATAGGCACTGTGCACACTTCAGCAGCGTGACTTTGGCTACAACTACTGTCGTCCCCGATCTGACTATCCCCCCTGCAAAGCATGTCACTTAAACCCTCTGAAATGCCAAACACTGCTACAAACCCTCATACCTCCTGTCAGACATCAGCAAGCATTTCGTTCGCAGGTGAAATATAACTTCCATCTGATCATCCTCCAAAATAAATCTAGTTCAACTGCACCGAAAATATTCTACAAGGGGAAATCTCATGCACTAAGTGGGGATGACTGGGGGATTTGCAAACCCCTCCTACTGGCCTGAAACAAAATATTAACATAAATGGAACAGAAGCAGCAAAACAAGAGGCAGGTTGGCTTCCCCTCATACAAGCACCGTTACATTACACAGATATTCAGCACACCCCCTGCTACCTGTAAAGCTGTGTTTTCCTAAATTTTTCTTTAAGGAAACTTCAAGAAAACACAGACTCTGAGCAACCACAAAACAGAGCTATCACATCTACTTAAAATTAAACAATGGCCATCCCATAACAGTTTAAAAGGCCTTGACCTCTGCCTCCTTTCATTGTGCAGTTATTACTCTCTGTTTTTTCTTTTTAAGTTGTTACTTACTAGCAGAAAACTAGAGCTTTTCAGCTATGTGCAGGAACTCCAATTTGGTTAAACTACTTATTTCCATTTTCACCACCCCTTCTTTCCCTCCCCCAAACAAACTCTGTCAGCGAGGCACACATATTTTGGACTTGAAAAAACAACATAGATTTTTTTCCTCATACTTCTCTATCAGAACAAGGGGACTAAGACACTTACTTATAAGCACTTTTGGAAAATTTAAGACATGTGAATGGCTTGCAGTAGCTTAAATTTGCCCACTGTACCTCTCATCTACAGCCATGTACCTTTCTTCTGGCATCTCTGGGCAGAAGCTTCACTTTACTTTACTAGACACCTCCTGAAGCATCACCATTTCGAGACCAGCACAGGAACATGAACCAGCTCTGCTTCTGGCTTACCATAATGCACCAGGCTAAAAGCTGCAGAAAAGAAATGAGCAAAGGCTCCTGCCTTAGAGATGCATCACTAGCTGAAAACAGTTGCAGCACTGGCTATGTGATTTTAATCTCCCAGAATAAAGTGACAGTCTGGAATTTTATCTAACTGTCTGGTAAAAACTGATTGCCCAATAATTTACCTACAATACATACCATGGTGGATTATGCGTAACAGTTTAGGCATGGACAAATAATATGGTAAAAGATGAACACATTCTGTCTCTCTCACATTCAATCAAATCCTACGCTTGGAACACTGTAAGACTGAATCGACTGATAAAACTGAAGAGAAGGTAGATAATGTCTCAGTTCACAAATAATTTCAGGTTCCCCCCCCCCCCCCCCCCCCCCCCACTGTAGTAAGTATTTGCCAGTATGTACTCTACCTACAAGGCTATTCCAAGGTCACTGTCTGGTTACATCAAACGTTTTACTTATTGTTCCACCTTCTTGCGTTGTAAGGTATTGTAACAGGTTAACCTCTCTGGTTACACAGTAAGTTTAGAAAGTACACAGAAATATAGTCTCAAAAGGTTCCAAATATGTATTTATACATGTGTGTAGAAATATTACATATCTATATACACCCACAATCCTTTAGCAAAACATTGAAAGAAAACTGCTCTTTTAATTTTCTTCCAATCCATTTTTTAGCAAAGAACATATCCACTTTTGAGGATTGATAATTTTTTACCCTGAAGACCAATCTACAGAAACAAAAAACAGACAATGTTGACAAAGTGCCCAAATTTATCAGGCAAAAACATTTTTCTTCTTACATAATAAGAAAATACCAGTTTGGAAGATGAAGAGCTGAAACCCAATCCAGCCAGAAGGGTTTTCCTGGAAAGTATGGAGCTGAACATTTTACAGACATCATAGGGCTACCTTTTCTATGCTTTCTCAGGATATCTGTGCAGCCTGACACATTCTAAACACATACACACACACATTGATGTATGCACAAGAACGTATTAGAAGCAGCACTGTTACAGCCATCTCTGATGACACTTTGGAGAAGGGACTGTAGCGTTATGTTGGGATATAACCACAAGCATGTTCAGCGCACGATGTAAATGCCTGCTCTCATTCAGCTCAGACGCATTTGAAGTTAAACAGGGAAGGAAAAAAACGATAAGACCGCCTCAGCATTCCACATCCTGCAGTCCAAATCAGAGAATTACCTGATATTTTTCTGAGTAGGTGAAAAAAGGTACTGCTAAGCCAACACACTACCAACAGTGCAAAGCATGAAAAAAGCAAACAAAAAAAGCCCCAGCCTTCCGTGACAAATTTTCAGGCTAAACCAGATGAAAAGTGGTCCTGGCAGCTTTCATGCAAAAAGTAAAGGCTGAATGAGGCATTTTTGAAAGTGAATAGTTGAGCACAGCAGGTCTACCTACCTATTTATTACCCAGCCAGACGCATCCATTAATAATCATCTCCAATTCCAGATCTATTTGTTTATGTGTATATAAATTGAAGCATAAATGACATGGTTTTCTGTGAAATTTTGCTGGGCCTGTCACTCATCACTGTGTTGCTCAACAGACACATTCACAGATATCGGGTATCAAAGATCACATGGTACACTAAAGTAATCAAACTTAATTATTAATCTGTGCAGCCAGGATTTCTGGAATCAATCCAGTCACTATCACTATATCTCAGTCTGAAGTTCAGGACCTGTTGGCCAGTAAGTGTACATAAAAATTCATATCTGAGTACGGCAGTGGTGTCATTTATGACAACTCACACCATCTCCATTTCCTGACCTCTTCAGTTTCTTCATGCTTATGAACACCAGTTTTGAAGACATTTTCTACTATCAAACCAAGTGAACCAAACTCTCCATAAAAACACTAATACCATTAAATTAGATCGTATAACCTATCATCAGACTTCTTGAAGCATAATCAGTATTTGTCCATTCTCCCTTCTTCCCATTGTAACCTACACTTGGTGAGAAGCTACAGATATAATGTGCAAGATAACATACATGTTTTTTTCCTCCATTGTACCATTAAGCACCAGACTCAAAAAACACCTCCTGCAACCGCAAGTGACTCATTTTGATGAGCATGTCCAACAGTTCCGCTCACCCTTCACCACCCCAAGCTACTTCCGTTTCACCAAGCAACAACAGAAGACACTAGATCCTGTTTTAAGTTCACTGCTTAAAAACTACCACTTGTCATATGAGGTCAATCAGATACCACAGAAATTACTGTAAAGCTCAGCAAACCTTACTTCTGGCAGAGGGCTGGCCGGTTTAGTTAGGATTCCTCCCACATAAACAACATTGGGTAGCGTAGGTCTTGGAAACTCCAGTGCTACATCAGTACAAAGCATCCACAGGCTGGATCCATGAACCAAGTCATACATGGATCGTTCTGGCAGAACCTTGTATTTCTGCATTATCCTTTCATATTTTGGCAGAACCAAAAAACTCACTCCAAATCTTGAAATAAGGTAAACAACTGTATTTTTAATCCTCTCAAATAGGTTCATGCGATCTGTGAGCAGCGAGTTAAATTCTGGAACGTAAGACAGGGGAGCTGGAGCACCCACTTCTGCTGGATACCAGAGGCCAGTGGAAAAGACGGCGTATTTCACCCCTAAAAGATGAGCTATAACAAATCCACACATCTCATTGGGATCTACGAGGAGCAGGTCAAATTTTTCCTGTTTCAGGGCATGCATGAGGTTTCGGTTGCCGACGATCATGTCACAGTTCTTTGAATAGTGGTCCAGGATATCAAACAGTTCAAGGGCTGTCAGTCTCCCAGAGAAGATACTCCTCATCTTGGACTGGAGAAAATCATCTGAGGTGCTGCTGTTAAAGATCCCTGGGTAGCGTTGAAGTCTATAGTGATTAGATGGAGGAATCTCTCTGCCCTCAGAGAGGAGAAACACTGTCTGGTGACCTTGGTCATGCAAGGCTGAGGCCAGAGTCTTGAAAATATAAAGATGGCTTTCAAACATAATTGGCGGCACAACAACGATTTTGGCAGCCCTCACTATCCCGACAACACTCCACAGGAGAATAAAAGCTGGAGCGTACGGCTTCATAGCTGAAATGAGAAATAAAAGCATTACATCAACAGAAAACAGGTTTGCATGCTTCCTGGGAACTTAAAATAGAAGTTATTATGATGCTGTCCCATGGAATCTTCCCATTTGGAAGATGTCTTTACAATGGTCACAGTGAACGAGAATTAGCTTCAGAGTGCATTTGGCAGTGCACAGTTTCCAGTGAGATCTGCTTTTCCCCTCCCTTCCCATCTGGCATTAGGAGTTGACAACAGACTTCTTCCAACACCGATACAGATATGGCACCTGCATTAAACAGCAGGAAAATCAACTGAGACAGTGAGGTTGGCACCCCCCATAGAGATACTGTGTGTATCGCTTCCAAATTATATATGTCAACACCTGTAAGAACTCAAAGCCAGGACTGAAATCCCTGCTACATGTGGTATATATTTAAAAGCACAACTGCATTATTGACACTGTAATATATTAGGTGAATAAGAGAGATGCTAAAGTTCGAAGACTCAAAGGCTAAAATCATGTATTTTTTTTACATGAGACCCCAAAGATACACCAAGAATTTTCAGAGCATAGGATGACTCAGAAATATAATCCAGTCTTGCCCACTCAACTGGAACTTCAGTATGTCTGTTTTAATTTTGTAGTTTGCAAGATCCACACCTCACACTACTCTTAACATGGTTAGGAGCATTTCTACTGCAAGGTGTAGTCTGACAGTCACCCACAATCATCAAGTTGTCCTCCTTCAAGCTGCAACTCTCTATTATGATTTCAGGATAACATTTACTGCCATTTTCTCTTCATACAAACTATGGGGATAGATAAAGATTTTTTTTCTCCTAAAAGGACATGCAAATTGATACAATGCTTTTCTTAAGCATTAATATTGATTAGACACATAGGGGTGCAAAGTCAAATTGTGGCAGGAAGATACTGTCAAATCAGAGCCAACTTAACTGTTTTGAGATTTCAAAAATTACCTTCTGTATAAGAACAAGTGAAATAACAAGAGTTATGTACTACACATATGAACACTGCAACTTCCACTACAGCTCTTTTAGAATTCCTTGGTTCTCAATCTACTTAAATCAGCACTGGAACACACACTCAAACATGCACTTTAACTTTTGCTGGAAACCCCACTGCTATCCTAAATACACACAGTTCCTGATAGCAGCAGGCTGCCAAGGAAAAGGAAAAGTATTTTTCCCCCCCATGTTTTGGTGCGTAAAGCCTATAAAACACTGTATGTATCAGATAAAAACATTGGAAGAACAGCAAGCACATGCCAGAAAGCTCCTAAGCCACTTTAACCCTCCTGGGACAGAAGAACAAGCACAAGCCAGAACAAACTACCTGCTCTTTTCTCATGCCAAACTGATCCACATGGAAACCAAACTCTGCTGCAGAATCCTTTGTAAATGAACACAACAGAAACAATGCTACTCAGTCCTTGTTATCTCCTTACAATATAGCCTTACAACTCTCCTTCAACAGATTGCTTGAGACTTTAGATTTATTCATTCTTTAATGTTACATGGGTTACCAGCTCACCAACAGAGCATCTCTTATTTGTATTGCTACTACATAAAACTGAGCTTTCTGAAAGATGCCCCAGTTTTCTCCTACTCAAACTTCTGCAAGTGGCTTGACTTATAAACATTTATAAGCAGGCATCAAGCAGTAAAGCTGGAAAACAACCACAAGGTACACCAACTATTTAAATCAAGTTTCTCACATGAGAAGTTTTTCTTAGGGGATTTGAAACCTCCTCCAAACTTGTCTTCAGAATGTTTTAGCCTTCTCCAAGAAGATTACCAACCATTACTTAGAGAAATCTACCGATTTTAAATTAACTATCACCAGCAGGAATGTGCATAGAAAACATACAGGCACAGACATGAGGTTTTTGTGGGTTTTGCCTTTTTATTTCCCAAGACAAAGCCCACAATTCAAAGATGCACAGCAAAACCTTATAGTCCCCACAGGCAAGTAGTAAGAAACTGAAATAAAGAGAATTTATTGAGATCTTCACACCACTACCACATTCACAGGCTGAGGAAGCATTCTGGCAAGTGTTCTGACGGTTCACTGCTTCTAGACACAAAGCTCAATTTTACAGAGATAAGTCTTCAGGGGAAAAGAGATCACTTGCTGCAAATATTACCAGTAGCATTATATCTTCACTATCTTGGCTATTGTCACTGACACCGGGAGAGACTGATATGGTTTTTAAGCTGCTTCAATTGAGTGTTGGAGACTACCCCAAACCATCTCCTCCTTGGTTGTAGTAGTTAAATCGAACTAAACAGCAATCCTATTCACTCACCAATAAAGCTGGAAAAAGCATTTTTACTACATATAAAACATGTTACTTCCCAGCATGAAGACCTGATCTGACACAAAGTTTAAGGTATTAAATTGCTTTTTTAGTTTAGGCTTTTGCTTTTCCTGGAGGCTTCCTGGGAAACTGAGCTCAGCTGCCCTCACAAGAGCTCCAGCTGGAAGGGCGTGCCAGCACCAAATCTCATTCACCGTCCCACTTTGTCCCTGTCCGTAAAACTCGCAGGTTCCAAGCCACAGCAGAGGGTTGCGCAAAAATAGGCAAATAATTATTCATCAATGAAATATACAAGAAAAATGATTAGTCAAACTTGGAATAAAACATTATTGATTACCTCTCCCCATGCTTTAAGTATTCCCACAGTATTAAGTTACTGCTCCTGTCAACAACAGCAATATTGCGAAACCATCAATGGAGGTGTGGGACTTGGAAATTCAAAAACAGTTAACATTTCTATCAGCGGTAAAAATCAAAGGTACCGGGAGCCTCAGGGCTAGTCATGATTCAACAGGTTGCCAGATGTGGGCTGTACTTTGATCTCCCGACCAGGCAGAGGCCCAGAGCACAGTGCAGGAAGATAGGGTCCTTAGCCCCAAGGCGTGTTTTCCACAGTCAGGGTTACACGCATACCACCAAAAGCCATGGGAACCACATGTACTTCCCTGACAGATGACAGTACCACCTCACTGCTTCCTATTCCCCCCGTAGCTACCTCTTAAAACGAGAATCTCACTGGATATTTTAGTCTTTATGAAAGTACTACAAATCACTACCTCCTACCTGAAAATTTGTCAATATAACCACAACTCCTTTACCAAACATTAAGTTTTCCTCTTCTTGAGGTGCTTCATCATCAAGAGATGACACAACATGCCTCTGCAGGAGTCAGTAGCATATGATATCTTTAGAATTGATAAAAAAAAATTAATGACTTCTCAAAAAAAGTATTATGCAACTTTCCTTTTTCAATACAAACATCTTCCACAGCAACTGGAAAATATATGTACAGGATCTTCCAAGTCACAGAGATATTAAATACATGATGCTATTAGAAAATTAGCAATTAAATGACATTTTTACTGGGAAAACAGCATTGACTGTATATTGAACTTTTGGCAGGAACCTGCAGGATGAATCCTCATCATTTCATTCCTTGGCCAGGCAGAAGAAGGGAATTTTTAAGGTTTGTATTTAGCAGGAACAAGAGCAATATTTAACAGCACTTCTAAAGCAATTAATCACGAGCGCAATTCCCATTTGGCAGAACAACAGGAGGGGAAGAGGTGGGTGCTCAGAGCCATCAGCAGAGCAACAACATGCAGCTACTAAAGCTGAGCTCCAGGCTCAGTCCCTGATGCTCCTTCACTCCAACCATCCTCAGCAATGAATGCCTCCAGCACATCGGATATTTCTACCAAGACAGGGAGAGCAGCAGAGGCATGCCTATTCCAATGGGAATTCCTGTTTTGGCTCATCTCCAAAAGCAGTAAGCAGACAGGGCTGTACAGGAGTCAGGAAAATCCTGAGGTGGTGCTCAGCTGGAAGCCAGCTCATCAAAACCAGAGCAACACGGACTCTTCCCAATAACTTCCAGCCATGCTTCAGTGGTGAACTTCCAGAATAAATCACTTGCCAAAATAAAAAGGATCACCATCCAACGCAACTGCTTCCCATGTCTGAATACCAGAAGCATGAAGAATTGTCGTGCGTTCCAACAGAAAAGAGGAAAGAAAACCCAAAGCCAAACAATGATGTGTTTCTCCAAGACAGTTAACAATATAAAACTATTTTCTACCTCTGTTTTAAGTTCTTCTGCTTACGATTTGCCTGCATTAAACAAGATAGTTTTGGTGCCCGAGCTAAAATAAAACTTCCTTTTATAATAAGAGGATGAAAAGAAAAATCTGAATTTTCTGAAGTTACATATAATAAAAATAAACACCCTACAAAATTATCACCACATTCAAGGCATTACTACTTCCAGCCAAAAGCCCTAAAAGCAATGGTACAGAGAAAAAAAACAAATAGATGCAGAGTGGCTTTATATGACTGAAACCATCTGCCAACTGTAAAGAGTTCACCTGTTGGAGTGCAGAACGGAAAAGTTTAATATTAAAGAAATACCAAGAGGTTAAACATTAAACCTACTCCAATGGTTTCTCGTTAAGTTAATGACCTACACGTGGGGTTGGTTTGTTGTTTTTTTGGTTTTTTTCAAATGAAAGAGAAAGTACAAGTTCTAGAGTGTTACAGAAAACTGAACACTTCCACAGAAGACTGCTGGAGGGATGTTTTCAGCCAACCAAAACAGTCCTAAACCCTGAATTTTTTATTTTTTATTTTTTTTTAAAAAAAGAACTATTTCTCCATTCGCCCAGAAAGACCAAGCAGAACTTGGCACAAGAAATGTGACTACACAAAAACGAATGACTTTCAAAGGAAAAAATTAGGGGAAGGATCCTTTCTCCCCACTGCTCACTTGAAAATTGGGCAACATGGAAATTAACTGAATGACATTTATGGTTATATAAATTACACGAAAAAGTCTTAATGTTTAAATTAATATTCTAGAACTCAACTAATACTATGTTTATATTTCAATCTTAAAAATGGTTTTTAAATAATTCCAGTTAATAATTTATGTAAGAGGCAACATACGACTGGAATACATACAAACATGAGATCTAATACCAAGCCTTAACAATTTGCTCATCACTAACAAAAACTTACAGGAACATTTTAGATTTTTTCTGCTTTAAACTGTTGGCTACCTACCTACCTACTGTTTTTGAATCTCACAGAAATAGCCATTTTCAAGCCAGCAATACCATTGTAAGTGTCCTCCACTGTAGTGAAATCTAGAAGAAAAGAGGCTCTCAAGCATCTTGCAGCACAGCTTGAATTCAAACTACACGAATGTTTATCACTACTCAGAAAAGTAAACAGTTCTTACATGCTTACACATACCATAACAATACAGTCCTTTCTGTTTGTGCTCCTGACTTCTAAAGTAACAAACGAAGTTTTAAAGATATTTTCAGTGATGCTATTAGCTTTTTCAAGTTCTTCCTTTCAGCCCTTCTTCAGATTTACTAAGGTTTGTTGAGTTTACACAGGCAGTTTGGTCAGAAGTCTGGGACCTCTGCCTAGAAAGGTGCCCCTCATATTAAACTGCAGCGCTGTACTGACAGCAAAGGAGCAATCACGCTAGCCACTGATCTCTCTCACCTTACCCAAAGAGCTCACATTACTCATTACAGTTTAACAGATACCAGCTCGTTAAAAGGAGCAAGCTTACCAACCAGACTTCCACCTCTGCAAACCCCAAGTGTGGATGCTAATTAGCACTGAAGTGACTATCCCCAAATGGAAAGCTAATGATATGCATCAAAGGAGTATGATTATCAAAAGAGAGGGAAATATATATTTTAGTAGCAACGAAACATCTATTGAAAGTTGCAAATCTGATTTAGTTCCCTCATAGGGAGCATGGATCTTGACCAGTTACCACTTCTGTAATCCAACTGCCCACAGCAGGCAGTTGCAGGCCAGGCTGCTGCAGAGCTGATTGCTTTTCCCTTGCCAAGTCAAACTTGACATCAATTATCCCACCTGCTCGTATCTCCATCCAAGGTCAGAAAACAGAACTACAAGCAGTGCAGATCACCTCAGCACCCAATCCCACCTTACCATGTCCAACAGCTGCATTTACCACAGGTAAACATACCAAGTGCATTTATTTCTTTTAAGATAGCATCTACTACAGCAGTAAGAGACAAGGTCAAAAATGTAGTAAGAAAAATGCTGAGCTAGGTTGTGACTGATAGACAACTGGTTACTGAGAGCACCAAACTCCCTCCGAAAAGCAGATAAAGCAGCTACTGGCTATGACTTAGCACTGCTTGTAATAAAAAGGAAGCATTAAAGAGGAGGAAGAAATGAGCATGGATCCCAGAATGCATTACCTGATCTATTGAAGCCCTAATTCTGTCCTGCCTACTCAAAATCCCATTAACTTTTTTTACATGCAAATCTGTTTGCTTTAGCTGTTACTAAACACAATTTTACAGATAAAGCATGGTATCCAACCTTCACAGGCTTGTAAACATGTCAGCGAAACACACACAGAACCAAGCCCTACAATGCTAGTTGCATGACCAAAGGCCCTGTAAGCAAAGAATTTTTTCAAGACTAAGATAGCCAGGAATGACTAACAAGACGCAACTACATTTAAGTATGAAGCTGAAAAAGAAAATATTCCAAGACAAACAAAAGGCTCTCTAACACTGCTTATAGGATGATTCAAAGATAAAAATACACGCACCCAAACTGAATCTTAGCTCCACTGGCCACATGCAAGCAGCTGGTATTAAAGATAAAAATATATACAGGCACACAAGCTTGAATGCAGTGCATTGATTCAAAACAGGGGTAGATCGAGCAGAGAAAAGAAGTCCATTTGTAACGTCCTCCAAGACATCTCTTGAAAAAAATTACATTTTTCAGGTCCCCCTGGCAACATGTTCTTTTAAGATTCAGTACTAGTCCACACCAGTGCCAAGCACCAGAGTAAGGAAATCCTGCCTATGTGAGGAAACGCACTGAACAAATCAGGTATAACAGCAAATCTCAGATGTCATCACAGACACAGGAAGATTTTAATTGGTGGCACAACAACCAACAGGGAGAGAGACCATGTTCTTCAAGATGAAAGTACAACTTGACTCGTAAACTCTTTAAAGTGTCAATTACAAAATACATTCTTATCCTATAATACCTCTTGCTGTACTGTACATATTCTGTAGGTAATATGGAACACTACTCCGTAACCATTTAGACCCATATAAGTGGACTTGAGGCAGCAAATCGCAGCTGAAGATTAGGAAGCGCTTGCTACTATTCAACCCATGTGATGTAAAACAGACAAAAGCATCAGAGATGTGTGAAAGCACAGAGCCTTAGAGCAGCAAACCGTATATTTAGGAAGAGACTTGGATAACAAGTATTGCATAACCTTTGGATTTATATTCTTAAATTTTTCTTATCACACATCTTGTTACTAATTGTTAAGGAAGTGCATGCTATGATTGTTATTTTGTGTTGCAATGTTTTAGATAAAGCAGTAAGATTTAGCTTCTAACTGCAGGCTCCTGTTTCAACCAAATGAACAAAAAAGTGGAAATTATTAGTAAGAAGTCACATGCGCATAAACAAGGGCAGGCATTTGCATTTATTCTGTACAGCTTATTGAACAACAACTTCTATCCAAGGAATGAAGCATTTCAATGAGGGCAGGAATATCACATCTAAAGATAAAAAGATAAAGATTTACAGGCATTACGATGTCGCTGTAATCATCTGATGAAGACTTACTGGGATGGTTATGCAACAGCAAAGGAGTTAAGAAGGAGTCAAAAGGGTATGGAATTTATGAAACACATTTTAGTAAAAACTTCCTATTCATGTAACAGGTTTTATCAAACACTGAAGGATTTTACCTGAGCTTTTGTACTCAAGAGCAGTGGAAAAATGATTTTAAAAATCCTCACTCAAGATGTAACAAGGTACAAGAGCAGAGATGCTTCTTTTCCAACATAAAGGTTTTACACATAGTATTTGCAACAGACATGCTAGTAGATAGATCTTTCTTTAATGATTTACATGGGAACAGAACTCTTATGCAAGGCATAATATCCTATTAAGATGAATTTACAGCAAGTGACCCGAGTTCTAAAATTTGTGCTAGCACTTTGCCACTGGCTTTCTCAAGGAACAGCTTTAAATAAGTCTTCATGGTTATGGAAAACAATCCTAAACTTCAAAAAGATTAACTGTATCTAAAAAGATTAAAGATTTACAAAGATTGCCTTTATTGTTGTATGAAGAGCTTCTAAATCCATACCAGCTTTCTAAAGTAATTAACAGTAATACAGTCGATCTTTTAAACTAAGTCACTTATAAACCACAGCAAGACTCGCATACTTTGAGATGATACCTCAGTACTGACAGCATCAGTCAAGAAGAGATTTACCTGAGGGTAAAGGATTAAAGTCTAAATAAATGTTTTCATAACATGGAATATGTTACAACAGAACAAAGGCTCATTCCCCTCCACAAGACTTACGTTTCCAAACACTCTGCACTACAACAGAGCAAAGATTATTCAGGAAAAAAAATATATACTTTATTGAACATCACAATTGTACCAGCACCCATTTTCAAGATTTAGCTTGAAATTGAGTTTCACAAAAGATTTTACACCCTGTCAAATACTAATGTTTGCAACCCTACCAGATAAGATCATTAAATCAATTCAAAATACCTCAAGAAGGGCAAGTTTTTTATCCTGCTCTACACTGGCCAATTCAAATGGGGTATTTTAATATAATCTGTAACTCTATTGCCTTACATTGTGGGGATTAGCATTTGCAAACACTACTCTACCTGTCAATGTTTCGGTAAAACTGAGCACTACTGCAAACTCTTCTGGCTGGGCCAGGCCTACAATTGCTGCATGAAGAAAAAAATCCATCCTTTCTGCTGCTGCCCTAAGTCCAAAGCAGTACCAGACCAGCACAGGCTCCCGACCACAGCACTTCAGAAGCTGCACTGCATCGCCATGACCAGGACGGAAGATGGCCCAGAGACTCATCAGTAGGACAGCTCAGGTCAGGCTGTGTTTAATTACTATACTTCAGGCCCTGCACCAGTACAATGCTGAACACACACACGGTATTGCAATGGAGCACAGCATAGAAACCTGAGAAACAAAAAACCTGCTCCAAAACCTACGCACCTTCAACTTGATTGCAGCCTGACTCAGTATGAGAGCCGCTCAGTTTTCTCCAAATTGGCACTATTATCCAAGTCTTCACCTTGCTGCTCATGGTTACTCCATCCCCAGCACCTTGGAAAGATAAATGTTGAATACGCATAGCGGAAAAGTCACCTATTTGAAGGTGAGGCACGTAAATTCCTTCTGGAGAGATTTGTGTAGATCATCTAAAACAACGCTAGCATGTTTTCTGACAACTTCTACATCTTCCTCACAGTAACTGTGAACTCAGAAGACGCAGTATTTTGGCACCAACATACCCTTCACAGCTTCGGAGACCTTTCCTCTGTACTTAGAGGAAAGAAATGTTTCTCAACCTGCTGCAACCATTTTGCACTAGAAAGAAAGCAACCAGAAATAATGTTGTGACATTGAGGGGTGGGGGTATTAACACAGAGATATCAACACGTTACTCCACATTTCCTAAGAACACCAGTGCTGTTTAAGATGCAACTTACTGGCTCAGATGCTGCTGGCCCTGCTCCTGCTATATGATGTTACACTGCCCAGAAGAGCCCAGTAGCAGAATAACTTCATAGAACTATAGATTTACAGAATGGTTTGGGTCTAAAGGGACCTTAAAGATCACCCAGTTCCAATGCCCCTGCCATGGGCAGACACACTTCCCACTGGATCAGAGCCCCATCCAACCCAGCCCTGAACACCTCCTGGAATGGGGCATCCACAGTTTGTCTGGACAACCTGTGCCAGGGCCTCACCACCCTCACAGGAAGAGATTTCTTCCTAATATCTCATTTACATCTGCCCTCTTTCAGCTTAAAACTGTTACCCCTCATCTTATCCCTGCACTCCCTGGCAAAGAACCCTTCCCAAGCTTTCCTCTAGGCCCCCTTTAAGTACTGGAAGGCTGCTATAAAGACTCCCATGAGCCTTAAAAACATGCTTCATGCTGCACAGTCAGGAGTTACAGTAGTAAATGCAGAAAGAAAGAGACAATCTTCTACCTGCAGAGAGCAAGAGGCTTGAGTGCTGCAGCAGTTCATGGTGACAAAGATGCTTCCAGTGAGGGGTCAATGCTGCCCAGGAAGCCTGCTCTTTCACATTAGCATCAAAAGACAAGTTGAAATACTGGATGAATGAAGCATTAAAAAGAAAAAGAATAAAAGGAACAAGAAAAAACCTGCCTACTTTATTTTAAACACTTCAATCCATGAGAGATTCTCCTTTGATAAAATGACTCTCCCAAGAAGAGGCTGGACAAAACTGCAGAGCAAAATTATACAGTAAGCTTAATGTGTTGGTGCAACAAACGCAGCCTATACGTACATGCTACCATCACACAAGCATGAATTTTGCCTCATGAATGAACCTCAGGATCTGAAACACCACTAGTTTTAAACTTATCACGCTTTGCTGGGATTTTATTTTAACTTTAATAACTGTTTAGGAAGATGCTTCATTTTTGACTACAGCTAGCTTCAGCTTGGTACAAGCTCTCCCTGATCACGCCATCACATGACACCTAGAAGCACTGAATGAATTTCTTTGTTCGGTTTCTGACTTCATCCTATAGCAAATAACTACATATTAACAAGGCACACAAACAGAATCACAAAGGACACTACAGCAGGTTTGTTTCTGGAAGGGGAAATACAATTTTATTCAAAGTTTAAATACTTGATTTAATGTTTTGCTCTTATACAGCTAAATTAAAAATAACTAACTCACTCAAGACTATGCAGCAACAACACACACTCCAACAACATTGACCTTGTTTAATTTGTTCACCTTTAGGTTCCATTTTCAAATTTACAGGTAGGGTTTTAAGCAAATTGTCTTCTGCTGTCAGATTTGTGTTTTGTAGTGTCTGCTCTGAACTACTTCCTGGTAGAATCTGGTTGTTCAAATAAGGATAAAAGTACTGTATGTAACAACTTTTCTCTCTACACAGTTTAATCTTCAAACTCCAATTTTAAGAGCAAGGCCACATCACTTATTGGAGTGAGAAGGGAGAGAAATCAACTGTGGAACTTCCCAAAAGGTGCAATAAAGGTTAAGAAAAGACTCAGGGGTTTTTTGCAATAGCTTGTATAAAGATAAATACACAGACACTTCCTAGTATCAGTAGCTGACTAAGACTGGATTATAACTTCAGAATAGAAAGGGTGTAAAGTTAGTGTTTGTGGACTTTCAAAGACAATTTGAGACTTCAGTACAAACTGTTAATTTAAAAATATTAAGGGGGGGGATGAAGGGGGAAGGAAACATAGCTCCAAAGGCTGCAAAAGGTCAAGATAAAGATGATTTGCAGAAGATAATTTGGGTATAAAACCAAAACAAATCAACAATAAACCATCCCGATGCGCATGTGTGTCTGTTTCTGCCCACTGAAATTGCACTATCTGGGAGATAGTAAGGTCGTCCTCCACGTCTGGAAAACAGCCACAATTTTTTCAGCACTACTACTATGTAATAACAAGTATTTGACGGAGCCTTATAAAAAAATATATCTTAATTACAGCCCTGCTACAGGCTACCAAGTTATTTCACTAGTAGACAGCTTAATGCAAGACTGAACGCTTAACCAAAAATGTAATCTGAGATGAAATTTATTTGGACTGCTCCAATCTTCTTGAGTGTAGTTCAATGAAAATAAAGCTAACTGATAAATAAGCAAAACAATTATCAAAGTATCACAAACCAGAGTAATTAAAGATTCATTACTATACAACTGGTTGAAGAAATCTGGCAGATGAAGAAAGCTTTAGGTTGCCCTGTTAAATTTGACAAGCTGCATACCAGACTTGGCTCTATTTTACAAAACTCTCAAATTTGAAAGAAAAATTCAGAGATTTTTTCTGCCAGCAAGTTGTGTAGCCACAGCAATATTCCCACAGTCCACAGCGCAGCTCAAGTTCAAGCACGGCAGGCTTCCCATATGAAAAACTGCCCCACCTCTCACACTACAAGAACGTTTGCAGCCAGCATTACATATGGCCTACAAGATATAAACACCATTTCAGTTGGAAGGACTGACAGGAACAGACACAAGTCTGACCTGTCAACCAGGCAGCAACTTCATAGAAAAAATGTTTTTTTCAAAGAAACAGGAGTGATTAGAGTATGCATTTGTTTCCAGCTTGCCCAAACCATTTTGTCACATCTTCCCATTTAGCTTCATAGCCACATTTCTTGCCTATCGGTTTATCACTAGTAGAAGGAACAGTAATTGCAGCTTAAAAAGTTAAGACTGGTCCTGGAAAAAGATTATCAAAGAGGATGGGGTACCACCATCCTTTAGGTGTTCAGGACTTGGGTGCAAGAGAGCCACATGACCCTCCAGAGTCTTTTCTAGCCAATGCTTCTGACTTATTGATTCCATAGCCACCAAAGATGGTTAAACCTTCCATTACCCCAAGGGTGACTCCTGCAGAAGGCAATGCTGCCCACAGCACATACTCTACCCCAAGCACTGCCAACACTAGGGCTCACTTGCAAGTTCTTCACTGGCAGCAACCTCAAATCCAGAACGCTCGCGAGAAAGATACTAACAAGTGTAACCTCGAAGCACACCCATGCTATAAAAAATAGCACTTGTTTGCATTGTGATAAGTTGGTAGAACTGGATTCCCAAGTAAACTTACAAAATAAACATTTACCCGCGTGCATACAGCATCTACACCTAAAAGAAAGTACTAAATCTTACTAATATGAAACAGATACAACATAGACTACTACCACAGCGCATTGAAGCTGTTAAAGTGACAAGGGAGAAGCCAAATCAAGTGCTCACTTGAAAGAATATTTCAATATAGAATTTCTAGCAGTACAAAATGTTTACGGATGTGGCACAATGTCACTTATGTTTGCATTGTTATTCCTATGTCATTTCCCCATCTTTCATCTCAGACAAAAATATTTAATCAAATCGTGGTGGGGGAGGGAGAACATTACTTTCCATGAAACAAAACAGATTCAAATATATAACTGAATCTGCATGCTCAGTCGGTTCAAGGACAGGTGCAGCCAAGAGGAGGTGTACAACTGCATTCAGAAGAGTAGGTTCCCTCTCCAAGTACTGCATGTTGCAGAAAGCACATCCTGCTGTGCTGTTGAGTTTGACAGCGGCAGTGGGCACCACAGCCACACTTTCAACTTCACCTCAAAAGCAAGCCGTGCATCTCAATGCCATTTAAATTATTCTAATGATTGAAGTAGTACTCTGTCCAAAATCCCTGTTCCCAACTCAGATTTCATTCAGAGAGATATGCTTCTTTGATCCTGTTCTTAGTGTAAACTAGGAAATACCCGACTTTGCTCTGAATTTGAGAATTTTTCATTTTAAACATTAAATTGTAAGGACAACAACCATGCCCTAAGAAGAAAGCTAAGGGTAAATAATAACACATGAGTACTGGCTATGATTTTTTTAATGCTAATACTTTACTTTTGTTAAAAGTTTTCACAATTCTTTTTAAAATACATTTATTTCATGGATTGGTGATCTTGATATTAAATTACAAACCCTTATCGTTTTGACTTAAGTCAAATAACTTCCAACTTCAAAGCTGCAGGGGAGGATCACCAAATTCAGCACATGAAGCTGCATTTTCAATAGTGTCTTCACAACCAAGGCGTTAAATGTCAGAATTTAATGTCTGAAGGCTGTGCTACAGTTACGCACTCAATCCTGGTGAAACAATAGTATGAAAAAACTTTTTAAAGACTGGTGTTGATGTATAGGTGAACATGTTTTCTCTAATGGAATATAGTGCCTTAAATTAAGGAACTCAGAAGTTCCTACACCTTTCACATTCACCCTGCTATCTCCCCTTATATTCACTATAAGACTTCATAATTTTGCTTGCTTTAAAAAGCAAAATGTTTCATCAGGGGATCAACACTCATTTCCAACTCAGTTCAGAATCTGAAGCAGACCCAAGATGTCCTGTTAACTCTCTCTTCGGTTATTAAGTAGGAAGGGAAAATAGTCTTAAGTCACTTTTCCCATAAGGCCGAGCTATCCATTCTTAGGAAGAAAGAACAGCATAGAGTGAAGAAGAAAGCTATACTTGTTCCTCTATATAAATGAAATTATGTGCAGGACAACTGTGCTACTGAAGAGAAACTGTCATAACAAATCAGGTTAACACTACTGTTTGCAACTCTTAACTGTATTATTTAGAAATCAATTATCTAGATTGTCTTTCAAACACTTTAAATCATACCTACCACGATTACAGTTCATAAAAATGAAAAATGTGGTAGTATTTTTTCCATTTACCATCACTTCTCATAAAACACAACTTTTTTGAACTGGGCTAGTAGCTATTTTTTTTTTTTTTTTTTTACAAAAAAATTATCGACTGATCAAATAGTTCAAGATTTCAAGATACAGCAAGTACAAAAGTGTCTTTTTGTCCCAGGTATGGTCAACTAGGTGTTTAATGTGAAACAGATGAAAGGTTAAGTTATTCCATAAAACTACAGGTAATGTCATCAGCTCTTCCTGTATTTAGGATTTAAGTGTATGTAAAAAATTCTATGTCAACAACTAAAGAATTTCAAAAGCTTCCAAAAGAAAGGACTCACTACTAGTCGAAGCCAAGAACTGTAGTACAAAATCCTTCATGTAATTAACAAAATAAACCGTTCAAAAATAGCACAGTGTGATTACTTAACATCAAAATGGAAAGCTGAAAATTCCTCCTCATTAGGTGATAAAACACTATGGATAAAAATATCCTAATGGATTTGCAATGAAAAATAGGGCTGATCAATTCCCGAGAGGTGTTCTTTATAAAGGTGTACAAATTTGAAAGACTTCTTCCTTACATGGAGCATTAACAGGACCTCACACACTAAGTATTTAAGAAAGACATCCCAAGTGTCTTAAAACACCAGAAATAGTTTGTCAAAGGGTTCAAGAAATCGTATGTCACAAGTCGTGCAAATTTACTCCAAATGTGGTTGTCTTGAACAAATGTTTCAGGACAGAGAACTCTATTAAATGTTCCTAGTGTGTTTTACTTCCTGGAAAACAGGAAGAGCTCTCTACAATGCCTATTCACAAACTCTTTGTGCTGTATCAGAATGTCTGTGTTCAGACACTTTCTAGAACAAACTAAAAAAAAATAAAATAAAAATCCATGCTTAAGATTATTTGAGGAATAAAAAAAATCCCAACAAAAGAAAGTTAATTACTTCAACTGCTTCTAATGTATCAGCATTTCTCAAACACAGTCCTATTCTCTTCATAAATATCGTATTCTAAATATTATAATACCAAAACAGAAATAAAAGCATTTCTGTTAAGAGTTAGGATCTGGAGAGAAAAGGTATTTCATTTAGTAAGCATCACTTGAATGTGATCTTACAACAAATGTCTCAATAGCTTTTAATACCATAATGTGTTTTTTCTAGTAAACAACTGACTAAGAAGGGACTCAATTATGATGGAGAAAACTCAGACGAATTCTTGATACTACTTTAAAGGAGCCAACCTGACTAAAACAGAACGTGGAAAGAAGTGCTTTGAAGAACCCAAAGTGGAAAACACAACACAGGTAGGTGTGAGTAATAAAATACCCATCAATTAAACTCAGAAATAAGATAGTTCATGCTTAGGAAAATAGAACAGAAATTAATAGAGTCAGGATAGGCACTGTTGTTACAGTTATTACCATAATTTATTTATTTATTACTATAATTAATTGCAAAACATTTTTTAAGTGGTAGGAGTGTTGCAGCAAAACAAATCCTCCGTACAAGTCACAACAGGTACAGAAAAGGCTACACACAGTGGCACTGATTTATGGGCAATGAGCCTTACCACAGCACATTCTCACCCAATGTCTGCATACATAGTAACACACCTACCACACAGAGAAGACTTTGATAAATTTGGTTGTCTTTTCTATTCCTGGAAATAAAATATATTGTTATAAATCAACCAAGTCAATCTGTGGCAAATTATACACAGCAGAGAAACATGGCAGGTTCTCTTACTTTTTCTTTACAAACTAATTAGACCACGTTACCGTGATCCACAACACTCCCGGCACTCATTTACTAATCCAATACAGTTCCTTCAAGTGAACCAACTAACACAGTTATCATTGCAAAGGGCTGATTTGGATAACAACATGACAAACATGGTGTTAAAATGTCATGTATATGGTAGTTTAACTGCCTTCAATTTCTCTAAACAATAACTAAACCAGCTAAGTTTATGATAGGGTACCAGCCTGGAGTCCTGCCTTGATCACAGGCCAAACCCAAGCTGTAGCTGCAACGACTGCCAACGAACTAGTAACCATTCACTAAGCTGAAGTTGCCACCATCGTATAAAACAAACCAACTGCTTTGCTACCACTTCCTTAGCAAGTCAGCTGCCCTTCAATCCACTGGCAGACACAACAAGAGGACACTTATGGAGCTCAGTTAACACCACCCTGCGCAAAACAAGGATACAGGATTGTCTTAAACATGCTCTCCTGAAGCCTCGGTTAGTCCCATAGGTTTCTCCATCCAAATCCTGCTTCAGAAAAAACCCAACTTCTTATAGTACTCTAAGAATATAAAATGTAAGGGGTGCCTACAAAGTCCTTGAACATAATTCTTACCTTACAGCTTGTATACTTAGAAAATATGACAAAAATAATTTTCTTTCCTTACTTACCACAAAGAGCTTCTGCTGATGGAAAACGCTATGCAAAAGTCAAAAATAAGATGCAAGTGTTTCAGGTCAAGTACTCATTTCCTTGTATTTCAACAAAAATATTTTCACAACAGCATGAAAGATGTCTGAAGGAGCACAAGACTCTAGCACAAACTGGTTAGCAGTTTTGAAAAACCAGCCACTGCAGTACCCAGTGTTCAGCCCAGATCAATGACCAAAGCAAAGGAACAAAACACAAGAAAATGTGAAGTAAAGGTTAATTGCACACTCTGTTGTGTTGGTGCTATAAAACCAGCTCAGCTAAAATATTTCAAGTGACCTTGTGCAATAATTGCTTGAAAAGCAGGCAGACACCTTCAGAGAAGAAACGTTGCTAAGACAATTTTTAGCATGAATAACTAGAAACAGGTGATATTACAGTGAATTACTTCCAAAACTTAGTCACCCAGTTGCACAATGAAAATCAAAAATACTACTGTCAAAGTATTTGTGGAGGGGAAGACCTTCACGGATCTCTATTATTCAAGTGACACCAGGCAACTTGAATGAGCATGCAAAACAGGCTGCATATTTTGTCATTACTTCCTATTGTTCCATACGTAAACAAGTCATAAAAGACAGGATACCATTTAATAACTGTTCAAATCCCACAACTTTATTGACATATTCCCTTAAAAGTTTACTTTTGACCGTTTTCTTCCTTTTTCAGCCCACCAGGGAGGGTACAGCAGCAATTATGCAATGCTCTCCCTTCACAGGCAAGGCAGGGTTTTTTGATCGAAACTCAGTTAAAATTCAGGGCGAGCACAGCGCGACCGAGACTTACAGAGGTCCCTCACACTGCACCTTCAAGGAAAACACTCCCAAGGCATCCACACGCTTGGAGTGGCTGCCTGGCTTACGTAACTTTGGTGTGGGGGACAGGACTGGGGAGCCTTCGCTCCTTCTCCTCCTCACAGGTGCCACAAGGAACCCTCTCCCAGAGCCGGCCGCTTCCCCATGGCCCCCAAAACCCTTCTTCTCCTCCTGCTTCACCTCAGGTTAAAGGAAGGGAACAAGGTGTCCTTTTTGCCCCCCCTAAGCACCTAGGTGTCCTTTTTTTCTGCCCCTCAGCACCCTCGCAAGGACACGACGCTGCATCCCCCCCTTCAGGTCACACCGTCCCCTCGCTCAGGGACACCTCAACGCCACGACTCCCACTTTCCTGCAGTTTCTTTCCAGTCTGTCCATCACTCTTCCTTATCCCCGCGGCCCCCCCCCACC